>JAPTGZ010000009.1:15400240-15411890 GCA_029814645.1 Fowleria isostigma
GGACTTTTGTTTTTTGTGAGACAATTGTGTCATGAAAGTGTATGTTTTGTTTTGTTTTTGAAAGAGGTCTGAATAAAATCAAATCATCATAAAAAATATTTAATTTACCATCTGAGTGAAACATTCAGGACTTGTAGAGCAACTACACTTAACAGTTATCGAGAGCCCAATGTTCAATAATGAGCTGCAATTACCTTAAGTGTACTTTTGAACTTATAAGATGTAGTATTTTACAGAATGGAACATTACCTGAACTGTTTAAGAGCTGATTTAAAAAAAAAAAAAAAAAAAAAGGTGCTTCTTATTTATGGGACTTCTTTTTTGGGGGGCATTTTAACTGTGTTCAGGGTTATGTCCTACGTCATTGAAGTTGCCAAACATTTCACACCCAAGCTATTCACCTCCTCTGGTTCACACCTAAAGTCTGGACTGTTTGCCTTCCCTGATCAAGACATTTCACCCCCCCCCCCCTCCGTCAGATGTTTCGCCTCACAAGCCTACTGGGCATAATTAGCTTTTTTTTTTTTTTTTCCTATAAATCACGTGGTAAGGGTGGCAAAGAGTAATCCCTGTAAGCCCTCCCCCAAATACTCTGTGACTCAGCTATACAGTTTTACAGTGACTTTGATGCTTCATTCATGACATAGCGCATTTTAAACTCCTCCCCCATATCATCTAGTACATTGTTTCATACTGGGGTGTCCAATCCTGGCCCTCAAGATCTACTATCCTGCATGTTTTAGATGTATCCCTCTTCCAACACACCTGATTCAAATGATAATCCTATCATCAAGCACTGCAGAAGCTTGAGAATTGACTGTCAGGTGTTCTGGAAGAGGGAAACATCTAAAACATATAGATAGTAGCCCTTCACAACCAAGTTTGGGTGCCCCTGGTCTCGTATATCATAGGCAATAATGAGGTGAGGGAAGCTCCCTTTCACTTTCTCACAGCTTTACAGAGCTATATAACTCACAACGTCCTCCACATACAGGTCTATCACTTTACCTTTAGAATAACGTCCTATTAGACAAATGCTTTCGGGAATAGGGGGGATGCCAGTAGACTGATGATGTCGCTAGTGGGGCGTGGCTCAAAAAAGGTTGAGAAACCCTGGTGTAAAGGTTGAGAAATCAAATGGAAAAACCTTTAACTTGTTTCTCTTTCCTCATAGAATGTTCTTTTGTTTGACAGTGCTGTACTTGTGTACCAGACCTGGACAGACAACTGGTATGAGTTGCCTAATATCTCAGTTACTGAAAGGTCTGACCTGTTAGGAATTGAACCAGAGTCTTACTGCTCAGGGCATTAGCGCTCCTGTCATATGCACCATGACCACTCAGAAAATGAGTTGCCCTCACTTTGCATCTTTCCTATTATTAAAGAGTCTGAAAGCACTGGGTTATTTCAGCTGAACTTGACAAGAAGTCTATTGAACTGGAACGTCTCCACCTTTACTATAAAGCACAGGTGTCAAACATATGACCCGTGGGCCAAAACCGGCCCATTTAAGGGTCCAATCTGGCCCATAAGATGAATTTTTGAAATGTAAAAATGACATTGAAGATACCAACAATCAAGGACATGAATATTATTTTAGCTCAGATTCCATGTCCAGACCATTATGATCTAAACTGAATCCAACCAATAAAATAGTATCATAATAACCTATGACAAATCCAAATTTTTCTCTTTGGTTTAATGTAAAAAAACCTCTAAAATTTCATGTTAATGTCAACATTTACAAACTTTTCTTTCACAAAAAATGTGTAACCTGAACAAATATGAACAACCTGAAATGTCTTCAAAGGAGTATGTGGAATTTTGTTTTGAGTATTTGTAGATCCAGTGTGATTTATAATGTACATGTGTAAATGATAAACTGAGGCGCTGAAAATTCACTTATTTTTCTTAAGACATTTCAGGTTGTTGGTGTTATTCATATGTTTAAGGAAACTTTGTAGATATGAACATTTTCACAATGTAATTTGAATTTTTTCACTGATATTGCTGTGCTGGTCTGATCAAATTGGGCTGAATGTGTCCCCTGAGCACAGCCCTGCAGTAAAGGGAAGCTTCTCCATTCGTATGGCGTGTGTATCCCACCTACCTGTTGTCGGGGTCTGGTGTGGTCATGGCTCGAGTCACATAACACATCTTCAGTGGGATACACCTCCGGTCGCCCTGCAAAGACAGGGCAGGCTGGGGAGCAGGACTTGACGGACTGGAGGAGGAGGAGTAGGATGTGGTGGTCGGACTGACGAGTCGCGGAGACTCAGGGGGCGGGGTCTCCCAGCTGATCTCTGACACAGGTGAGCCCTTTTTCACATACGGCGTGGCCTCACGCATGTACTTGACTGGATGGGAAGGAAGACACAGATTTTCAGTTTGCAGAAATAAAAAGTAGATTTTGATATTCAAATGATTAATCTAAACATACTGGAAAAGCATTCAGGCGTAATGTATTTCACACTTTAAGGCATTGAAACATTTTTCACGCTGCCTTAAAAAATGAAATATGTAGATTCCTGCAGCAGTTTTTGGACTCAGATTTCAGTGGGCAGCAAACACAGATCACTGATTCTGTCATTTTATAGAGCTAATACGCACCATAAATCATCATTTTGATCTCACACGACTTTATCACAACACAGTTTTGTTTAATACTTAGTTTTATAACTTGCTAACAAGAAACTGATGTTTTTATTCACCATGTTATGTGATATAACAGACATATAAGTAATTGCAGCCATTATAACTTTAAATAAAAGGAATTAAGGCTGTATACACACCTCTGACATTAGCACTAATAATGTTTAACTTCATTTAAGAGAGGAAGAACAGTCTTGTTTTACACATTTTAGTCCAAAAAACCCATTATATATTTTATTTAAAGAAAAAAAACAAAAAAAAAAAATCTAATCATCTAATTTGGTTATTATGATTTATTTATTACTTATTTATTTATTTTTATTACCCCCTTTTCTCTCTCTCTCTCTCTCTCTCTCTCTTTTGTCCGTTCTCTTCTACTCAGTTAATTAATGACTACCTTTTGTTGTACCCCTGACTTTTCGATAAGACCATATCACAACATTCATAACCCATAGACATTTTACACGCTTCACCACATACAAAACATTTACACAACCAAGACAGGACATTGATTTATACTACCTGGTTAGTTCTGAACTGAAGAGGTCTCTTGGATGAGAGACAAAATGTTTTGAAAAGAGCTAAACTGGTCCAGTTGAACCAAGAAGAATGATGATGACCTCGGCAAATGAGAACCTACATAGACTATATGCTATAGCCTAGTGGTTCTCAAATGGGGGTACTTGGGAGAAGCCCAGGGGGGTACTTGAAATGTTTTTAGAAAAATACATGAAATAAGTCATCATGTACTGAAAGTAAAATAAATAATAAGAATTAATGCTGAAATATAAAACACAATAAATACATTCATATAATAGCTTTTACTGTCAAACATCTTGTTTAAGCTTTGGTAACCTTTTAAGAACATTTGTGTTATATTTTATTAAAATGAGTTTATTTGAGTAGATATGTCATTATTTTACATTGATGAAAGGTTTATTTATTAATTAATGACAACTTTATTTTTCTTATTAATGAAAGAGGGCACTTTTCAGTTTACATTTTGCCTGGAATTTACTTATAAAGATTTGCATGGAAAAGGATTAGGGCCACTGGGGGGGAAAAAAAAAAAGTATAAAACTTAGTCTAATAATTTTTTTTTAAATTATTATTACTCTGAGAAAAAAGTCAGAATTCTAACTTTTTACAAAATATCCTTTTAAATTATTGTTTAATTATTTAATTAAAATCACTTCACAATCACATTTTTTCCTCAGAATTTTGACTTTAATCTCCAAATTCTATCTTTTTTTTCCCTCAGGATAATAAAAAATATTTTGGACCTTAACTTATTTTTCCCCAGTGGCCCTAATTCTCTTCCATAGAATTGTTAGGTTTTTTGTTTTTTTTTAATATATTACAGTTAAATATATTTTGTTTGTTTGCAAAGTTTTGTAAATATGAACAGACACCTTTGGCACAGGAACACATTTTGCCAAAATGTTTTTTAGTCAAAAATGCTGAAGCGAGGGTTGGGGTTACTTGTATATAAAAGTATACTTCAGGGGGTACTCCACTGTAAAAAGTCTGAAAACCACTGCTATAGCCTATATCCTAATCCCCAACCCCCTCCATCCCCCATCAACACTGTTATGTTTTAAATTGTGGTATTTTTGTCGAGTATGAATGCATTGATGATACTTAATATGATACTCAGCCTGATAACTACCATGGGTTAAAGCACCTGGTAGTGCAGCCAGTCTGCTAAGATATTCTTTTTCTTTTTTATCCTGTTAAACAGAAACCATTTACTTGTAAAAGAAAAACCCTGAACCACTGGAGGCTTTATAACTTTTTATACAAGTTTCTAGAAGGGGTGAAGAAAAGGGGAGGCAGGACACATGTTTCAGTAAGAGACAGAAACACAGAGGCGGAGATAAAGTGGGTGCTCAGTATGCTCTCTATGTACTGACTCCTCTGAATCTTTGGTATGCCCTGGATGTTAAATTGGCATATCCCACTGTACGAGCCGCGTATAATTGGCATATGGCTGGTGGCATTTGTAATCCAGCATGCGAACTATTCTTGGGAGCAACACTATAGACCCCACTGAGACTGTATAACAAGCCTAACCGCCAACCTGCAGGAGCGATGACAGGCTGACACATAACACAGAGAGGGGGACGGGGGGAGTGAGAGTGTCCTCAATGGACCCACAGTGATGGTGTGATCCTATGGCACAGCAGAATAACCCGCAAACCAAGATCAGATTAACGCTCTCAGAAACGGTTGATGGATTTACTAAACGCATTATAACAATGTACAATACAAGAGCTTTCAATGGAGTGAAAAGACTGTATCCGCTGTAGTCGGATGATGGCAACCTGACAAAAAGACAAAAGATGGGTTGTGTTTGATATGGTCCATGCTTTTATGAGACTAAAGTGTCATAAATAACATGTGGTTGGAATATAGACATGAAAAGGCAGAGCTGAGATTGTCATGGTTAAAATATGTGTGCAAAAACAAACACATACACTATCTGATTCATCTTCCTTGTTGCAAAGAATGATGAAGTTGCAATGAAATACAAGGAAATATCTTGTATGCACAATGGGGTTTGTAATGTCTGTCTTTGTAAAAACCAGATATTTAGACTTTAATAATTTCAACAATAATAACAGGTTTTGCTTGATTTCTTTTTTTTTTTTAATAAAGATTGGGGCAACAGAATCCAGCTGTTAACACAACATATAATTTATCCTTAAGAAAATAAGGTGATCTTTTTAATCCATTAAGCAGTTAGCTTCTCCATTTACAGTATCAGTGGTGGTGTAAAGTAACTATGTGATGTGTATTTCTATTTTTGTGTTCTTCATCTCAACTTCACTACATTTCAGAGGTGAATATTGCGAATACATTGTCTAACAGTGTTACTTCTGACGTGCAGATCTTATAAAATGGTTAATTTCACAGGCTTTCTGAATACAATACAGTACATGATGATCAATCAATCAATCAATCAAATAAAACTGAAAAGAGACAATTTATTATCCAATGTGACCTCACTGTTGAAAATTAACAATCAATTATCAGATACTTGACTATTTGCGAAAAACCAAGTTGAAGCTAAAGAAAGAAAGAAAGAAAGAAAGAAAGAAAGAGAGAAAGAAAGAAGAGAGTCAAGATAATAAATCAATACATCTGGAAATGAATATTAAATTAACCATAAAAATAGGAGTGTAATTAAACTGAATTAATGTTTTCTCTCACAGACAGTAATTCCAGTTGAGATGCCCCGAGTATTGATCACTATTGGAGCCACATTCTGGTGACATTTTGTAAAATGTCTTATCAATGCTGATTAATCAGTGTCCAGTCCGTCTCAACAACACCGTGTTAAAGTTTAAACTAGTGGATTCCAACATTTTTGGTTTCAGACATTACAAAACACTGTGTGTTTCAGCCCCAAAACTGGGTTTTTAGAGCTGGAAGTGACCATATTTGAACAAAATGGGCAGAGCTGCAAGACTGGGAGGGGTCAGATGTGAGCTACTGCTAAGTGATGGCCTTCTGACTCTGAAATGGTAAATTTAATTACACTGGATCATGAAAGACTTGTTAGTGAAACCAATTAACTACAACTACAGTGTAGCTGTCTGTCAGGAGAAAACGTGTTTTAATAAATAATCAGAAACTCAGGAAGTCCAGCTGTCAAAGACCTGTCAAAGACCTGTCAGAGCATGACATGACAGATATTCTGGCCCTCAGTGAAGTCTGACATCTAATTACTGAAGCATTAAAGACAGAACACACCACTTAACTGAGGATCCAAAAAAAATTAGACTCCTGGAAAAATTCAGTGCAAGTCTGTGGGACTCTTTTTGGAGTTAGTCAATGGTATTACAACATTAAAATACCACCACATTTGCTTTGTTTTGGTGTAAAGGTACTGGTTTCATGTCTCCAACAAATACATTCTTCTAAATAACTTCATTTAAAATCAACCAATATTTTGCAAAAAATCAGAGGTGACAGATAAAATACAAAAACAGGACAGATTTGTGTATCAGAACTATTTTTTTTGCTTCAGTACACCATGATTTAATTATGCATAACACTGGATGTAAAGCAGTACAAACCAGCTCCACCCCCAGCAGAAACAACAGTAATATGCTCCAACACTGAAGCTTTACTGTTAATAATCTAATGATGTCATGTCTAATTATATATTAATCAAAGGGACCAAACTAGGACTTGAACTCCATTTTACTGCTTATACTAACTGGTATGTATTTTTACTTGAATAGGATTTTCCATGCAGGTCTAGACTGGTGTATTGGTTCAGTTTCTTATGCAAAAAATATATCTGAATATTTCCTCCATCCCTGCTTTCATCCAGAGCTGATTAATAGTGTTATACTAATTTATAGTTAAAAGTAATATCAGTCTTCTAATCTAAAGCCAATGACACACCAGTAAGCTTCCCAAAAGGCCATGGTAATTATTGAAGGCTTTGTCCCCTATTACCTCTGTTAATCGCAATAGATTAACAAAGAGATAAGATGAAATACATTAGAAATGCATTTCATCAGCCAAATAGCTCATTCTCTGTGTCCATCCTGTCAAGTCTTGGGTTACTAGACAAATTTATAGTCAATTTTCTGAATTGATAAAGGTGAACCCAAAGAAAATCCACATGCAGTGCTAATGTGGTAGATACTTATCCCTTCAAACAGAGATGTAAACTCATTGACCAATGTCACTGTGCTCAGAAATAGAGCTTTAAGTGTTTCTAGTGGAGGGGAAAATAAATGGGGTGGAGTCCATGCAATCATTACAGTGAAGTGTGTAAATGTGTGTGCATTCCCTTGGGTTATGTTTTTATTCCATTATAGCTCCAACACAGCCAACTCTGCACAATAACCTCAATAGTATGATAAGAACTTGGAGAGAATAGGGTTTATTCTACTTCAGCTTTGATTTGAAACCAGGCTATGGGCTGGTCTTAGTTACATAAGTCACACCAAATGATCTAAATGGATGGCTGCTCTCCCACATCTCTCTGATTTTACTTTTTTTTTTTGTTTTCATTTTGTGCATTGGGTTGGAGTGTGAACATGGGTGTACAGATTCAACTAAGCCTTTTTCACCGCCTCTGACACTATCAATCTCATTTAAAAAACTGTAGCAGCCTGCTTAAGTACTCATGATACAGATGTCTAAATGCTAATGTATCACCAGAGACCAGCTGTTCAACTCCACACTTCAAAACCTCATTCACTTCCACTGATGACAGTCAAAAGCCATTCACTTATTTTAAACTCCATTCAACCCTATTCACTTGCACATTTTACAAAATGGGGGGATTCATTTCGACTAAAGTGTAAGAGTTTTGTGTGTGGACAGAGAAGCCAATTGTCCATGAAAGAGAGTTGCACTGAAATTCAATTGTGTTTTCCAAACTCATTCACGATAAGCACACACATATACACTTCCTCGGCTGCATTCTCCTCTTACACACACGCGCACACAGAGAGAGAGAGAGAGAGAGAGAGAGAGAGAGAGAGAGAGAGAGAGAGAGAGAGAGAGAGAGAGCGGTTCTATAACATCAGGTGTAATTACTATATCTGTCTCATTGTGTCTTTTTCACTTAATGGTGCTTAACATTATTTAATGAGGTCTGAAGTCATTGGACTTCTTACCATATGCTCCAAATGGGAGTCTTTATTTGGTGAGAACAAGTACCAATTGAAAAAAAAAAGCCCTCTTCCCATTAGGTCTGTGAAGGAGAGAGAAGACGGTTTAGCATTAGTAAGAGTTGGAAAGAGAACAGACCAGGTCAGAGGCAAAAGGGGAAAAAAAAGCCTCCTCTGATTGCAGAATGAAGGCTTTTAGTCCTTGTAGAGAGCGAGCAGGTACTGTAGCTGGATACTACATCAGCACAAAGAGTCTTTACAAATCCACCCTTAAGGTATCTTTTTGTAAGATTTGGACCAGTATCTCACAGAGTTCAAATAGCACCTTTACTGAACACTACCAGCCCTTTCATTGACAGAATTTGACATTTGAGAAATATACATCACATCATGTATTTTCTGGGAGCTGATGTAACTTTCTTCAAAACAAAACACAACAAAACAAAAAAAAAAAGATATGACATTCTTGTCGGTAACTGAGAGAACACGGTATGCAAAGACTTTGACAAATTTTATGTGACAGCGTTTTGTCTGCCTTTTAAAAGGAGTTTCTCTAATTAGAGTGCATAACTTCAACATACAGTGCATCTGCCTGAAGGCATAAAAGTGGAGCGACAAACTATTTTTAGGCTTATTTTTAAGCCAACAACATCTTCTGCTTTCCCCATAATATTGATTTGGCGATAAATAAGGCCAAGACTTAAGTTTCAGACATGACTACGTTTGCTGCAAAGTTTCTCTGGCAGAAATGAATATTAAAGTGAGTTCTAAATGAAAGATTCAGATATATGAGCTTCACTCAGAGGCTTATTTGCAAAAAAAATCTAATCAGCAGATGCAAATATTGCAGGTAGTATCACAATACAGTGTGTTCGACAGACTGACTCAATCATCCTGTGTCTGTAATAAGGAGCTACTGCAGTTTTAGCTCAGGGTTTGTTTTGTGACACGGTTCAAGTTTTGACTCCTTTTTCCCTCTTTTTTTTTTTTACCAGCTGGAGCTGACATTTTCAGACAAGAAAGTTAGTAACTAGCTGTAAACACAGTGAGGCATTTAATCAGCTAAAGAGCCAGATATTTCTGCCAGGAGCTGGTGGAGATCAAAACAAAGAGATTAAATAATGGACTTCTAAGATGGCCAAAAGCATGACTCCTAATAAATAATGCTGCTCTGTATCTGAAGGATGAAATGACCAAATTTCCTAAAATGTTGAGTTTGCCATCTAATATAAATTATCCAATTTTAAAATACTTATGCATTTACTTTCTATTTCTAGTGTATTCACTCCAAAAGGTTAACGCAGTCTTAAAGGCTCAAAAAACATCACACCTCTGCTTCATGAAAAACTGTAGTAAGATTAGATTATTGTCTCACATAATGAATGTTACCACTGATAAATCTTCAGAGCTAAAAGGATATAAAAATGCAGAACTTTCATTACTGTTGCTGCACTGCCACCACAATTGTAAATAGGCTTCATTTATATCTTTTATATTCAATTATAGTTTATCTATTATAGCACTTAAGTAATTCTTATTCTATTTTACCTGTTTTTTTAGTGCATGGATTTCAGTAGCAAGGTGAGAGAAACAGTATTTCAGTTCTCTGCAGGACCAATGCATTTAGTGAATTTACATTTTAAAAAATCTTTAAAGGGGTCATATTTTGCTAAACCGACTTCTATAGTTTTTGGTTCATTTATTTGTGTATTTTTGGACCCTAATAGTTCAAAACGTTTGAATGTGAAACCTCTAGGTGCTGCAGAGTTATCTTTATATTTATTTTGGCAAAAACCAAGTGAATTTCTACAACTTGTTTTAATTCCTTCTTAATTTGTTACGTCTATAACTAGTCACGTCACTACATCTGCACATATAAGGTCAATACTTCCACTGAACATTTACACCATAATTGTTTGTCACAGCAGTGGTTGTAGTCCATACTGAAAATACAGTCGCAGAAAGAATTATTAGACCATTCTATGTTTTCTTCAATTTCTTGTTCATTTTAATGCCCGGTACAATTAAAGGTACATTTATTTGGACAAATATAATAACAACAAAAACAGCTCAATAAGACTTTAATTCAAGAGCTGATTTCTAGCCATTTTCCATGTTTTTCTTGATAATAACCAAAATCACATAAGTTCTTGCATCAATATCTATGACATTGTACTGACAAAAACAGTGCTTTTAGACATTCCGTGTTTTCTTTTCTGTCTGTTTTAGTCACATGATACACACAGGGGTTAGTACTTGATTGCATAACCATTGTTTCTGATGACTTTTGGTGGTCTAATATTTTTTTCTGCGACTGTATGTCCAAACTTCAAGCCAATCACCCAAAATGTTCAGTAGTTGGTTGTATAACAACAAGAAGCTGAACGGGACAGACCAGCAAGGTCAACAACCTGGAGGGGGTGGGGCGTGAAGTGGGTCACTTACATTTAAAGGGCCAGTGCTCAAAATGATCTTTCTGGTGTCATTACTCAGAAATAGGGTTGAACTGTGTTGAATTAATGAAGAATTCAGACCCAAGCATAGTACTTACAGTTTATGTAGACCACAGGGAAATGCTTTAAAATGCATAGTTACATTTAAAACAGCAAAATATCACTCCTTTAAATCTTGAAATTAAAAAAAGCCAAAGTGTGTGCAGATGCTGGGTTTGACACAAGGTTATAGTGAACCAACAGTCCAACAGATTCCTTATTACAGATGATTTTTGTCTATCTGTTAAAAAAATTTCACAATAAATTCCCAGCACAACTCCTAAACTGGAGGATTTGTCCACTGTAGCTCAGTTTTATGATGACCATCACAAGAAAACTAGGACAAAACAAACACAACAGACAAAAAAAACACAATGACTACACCTGGGGGGGGGAGCTTTTTTTTCCTTTTTCTTCTTCAAATAAAGCCGTCAGGAAAAGCAGATCAGCTTTAGCTCACGGCGTCTGTTTTTGTTTTGGCGGCATAAATCTTCACAAAGGAGAGGAATGAATGATTCAATCTATTATCTTCACTACAACAATCACTACTGCCGCACCACAGTCGTTGTTATTATCGTCATCATCATCATCATCCGCTCTGAATCAGAGTCTGCAAACAGAAGCAGTGGAGATGATAGCTTTTCTAATGACATAAACAGTCAGCTGGTAGACTCATAGACTCTCCTGCACACACACAACTACATACTGGACATAGCACTGGTCTAGACTACAGACTAAGTTGAGGACACATTCATACACACAAGTGGGTACATGCTCACAGACGCACAGACCCACACACAGACACACACACACACACACACACACACACACACACACACACACACACACACACACACACACACACAC
>JAPTGZ010000009.1:15489458-15501023 GCA_029814645.1 Fowleria isostigma
ACACATTTATGAGATGTACATGAAGAGTAATGATTATTGTACATGTATGTTAAATTGCCACTGTACCTGGAGTGCATGAGCTCGAAACGAAATAAAATGAAAATAGAAAAAAAAAATGAAAGCTTTCCATTTATATCTGTGTACACATGTATGAAATGTATATGAACAATATTGAATATTGAACACGTATATGTAATTACCACCATACATGGAGTGCATAAGCTCAAAATAAATTAATAAACTAATATTGTTAAAAAAATATACTGAAATTTCTGCCACAAGAAGTGTAAAAAGTTACAATCATCACCACAATATGTGGTAATTTATTACAAAATGCAAGGGCATGTGTTGTATCCCCTGAACACGACATACAACACATGCCCATGCCCTTGCAGACTGATTTTTAAATGTGTGTGTTGTTACAAAATTAAGTGAAAATTGACTACATTTCATTAAATGTGGTGATTTTATATAAACGTGGTGTTACATGTCTGCTCCTGCATTTAATCGCTTACATATTAAACAACATTCATGATTAAAACACTATGTTCTCCTGCTGCCGTGTGGAAGTCATCAGCTCATTGTGTGTCATAAATCATGCCTGTGAACATAATTCAGATGTATGTCACCAAAGACACAGTGTGGATAACAGTCGTCCGCCTGGAAGCCTGTCACATATGCCAACAAACCACAAATGAAACAGTGGAATGAGTGATAGTTGTGACCCAAATCTCTCAGTCTGTCATTTTGTCGTTTAGACGGACAGCAGTCTATGTCACAGGGGAATGACGCATCCATGTCAGATGACGGGAAAAGATCTGACAGCGACACTCGACGTGTACCACAGAGGAATCTACTGGAATTCAACCATTAGAGTGGATTAACAGGTGACAGACTTCCACTCACCTTCCTGAGTGGGTTTGTTGGTCGACCCTCCGGGCTGCTGACCAGCCGGACCGTCTTTGTCCTTCTCTGACGTCGCCCTTTTCAATGTGGGAGGCAGAACTGTGACTTTAGGGGATACGCTGCCACTGCTGGGGGAGTCAGCGCTCTCATCTGAAAAAAAAAAAAAAAAAAGATTATCAGAAAACATTACATTTATGTTAAAAATACAGACCATGTGCTGCTGTTTATGGGAAATTTACCCAGGATTTACTCTTTGAACCCATTTTTAACAACAACAAACTATTACAAGCCAGTTCTCTTCATGATTTAGAGGCCTTATCTTTACCTGTAAATCATGAGAACATTCTTTAACAGTTTTACTTTACCTTGTATTGTGAGTTTAAGAGATTCAAAGATTTTTTATTGTTAATTCGCTAGATCTACAGAACATGCACAGAATTGAGATACTGTTTCTCTTTCCCCTTGCTATTTAAAAGCTTGCAATTAAAGAACTAAAAGAAGGAAATGATAAACTATAATGGAATTTAATAGATATAATCAAATTTATTTACAATAATGGTATTAGTGCAGCACAGTAACAGTGATGGAAGATGAGGTGGTGTGTAATGGAACAGTTATCCCCCCACCCCCCCCGAAAGGGAGGGGGATTGTTTTTGGTTTGGTTTGTTTGTTAACACTCTAGCAGCAATATTATTTCTTGAATTCATATCAAATTTGGTATATAGAGTGCCAGTCCCCTTGAATATATCTGGTTATATCCCATTTTTAATGGATTTTTTATTTATTTATTTTTTTCCTTTATTTACTTATAATGGGCGATTTTATCTGTAGCTGCAAAACTATTGGTTGAATTCATACCAAATTGGGTTTATAGATTGCCAGTGAACCAGGATAGATGTCATTATATTTTGAGAAAAGTGGGTCAAAGTTCAAATTTTTCAAATCTTTTTCCCTCTCCCATTTACTTACAATGGGTGAAATTTCATGTCTGTCACAGCAAAACTATTGTTTGAATTCCTACCAAACTGGGTTTATAGTTTGTCAGTGACCTAGAACAGACATTGTTACATTTTGGGAAAAGTTGGTCAAAGTTCAAATTTTTAAACCTCCCCCAAATTTACTTAAAATGGGTGAAATTTCTAATGTCTATAAAAATACCAATTTTGTTTAAACATACGTCAGACTTGGCACATACGTATATAAAGGTAATTGCTATGATGACATCAGCACATGCATAGACATGCTGACATCGGCTGGATCCATACCAATATAAGCTACAATACCTGCTAGGGCGGGGTTTGTTGTGCCTGTCACCAATTTTTTTGATATATATATATATATATATATATATATATACACACACATACACACTTGATACTACTACAACTTCTCACCTATTTTTTTCCTTTCATCTGTTTAATAACCAGAATGTAGAGTACCAGTAACTGCTATGTTCAGTGTTATGAGCACAATTAAAAGAAGAGTATAAATGTTCAGTATTTGATGAAATCTGCTTGAGATGTACATTTATTTGGCCCCATATCAAACCTCCTGTGACAAGCCTTATTAAATTTTCCCAGTGAAACCCACTTTTCCATGTCCTTCCTGCTGCTGTGTGTGTACCTATGCTCCTGCTGGTGCTGCCGGTCCGTGGTTTCTGGGGGATGGTCGGTCGGGCAGCCAGGGCGGGCTTCGCTCCCTGGGGCACCGGGGGTTTGGGACTTAAGGGTCCACCGTGGGAGCTGGAAGAGGAGGAACCCCTGAGACGAGGGACCGTTTCAGGCTTGGTCTCGCCACGGGACAGGGTCTTCTCTGGAGATGCAGAAAGAGGGTCGGCTTTATTGATGGAGCCACTGGGAGACCTGTTTTCTGGAGTGGGGGGCTGGGGTTTGGCTGAAAATAAAGTACACCATCACAAACAGTTCACTTGGAGCAAACAAATACACAATTCTACCATGTTTCATTAAATATGATCTTGACGGCTTACCTGTAGCGTTGCTGTCAGGTCTGTCAGGGCTGGAAGACTACAGAAGAAAAATGAAAAAATGTAATAAATAAACTGTATGCACTTGTACTTACAGCCACACAACTTTAATTTACATCATAATTTAGCAATTTATGCTCATATATACACAAAACAAAAATAAAAACACATAATTCAGTAGTTCTTGATTTTGTACTCGTAAATACATTAGTTATATTTGTAACTGCATATTAGTCAACTTTTGTATATTTAACATTAGAGTTTAGTCTATGTAACATTATTTTAGTAAATTTGTTATGTTAATTCCTGTTTCTGTCTGTGTGAGCAAAAGATGGGCCCAAGGGTGCAGTCTGTATAAATGGAGGAAACGCCAATGAGCCCATACCAAAACACCATAAACACAGAGGGATCTGGACTTACTTGGTTTAGATTTACTTTTGATGTTTGTTAATGCTTAAGTTTGTTTGGATGTTTCTTTTGGACTAATCAGGTTTTTTGGGGAGACTTAAGATTAAATATCCTGTTACTTATTTAGTAGTTACACAGAATAAGTTGTTGCTGTGATCCTGTTCTGTGTTAGACTGGTCTGATGGACCTGTATATAGAACCTCCTCTGACCACTTGTGTTCTCTTCAGTTTCTTTGCGTTCATTCAGTTGGTTTCTTACTTACTTTGATTTGGCCTGAGTTCATTTCTGTTTATTTGACCTTTTTTACGAGTTCAGAGCATAATTATGGCTTCTAAAAACCAATTTTCTGTTTTTGGGATAACTAAAACCTCTAACATTTTCAATCTTGTTGAAAATGTTAAACATTGTATTAAGAAACTCAGGTTTACACTATAAGGATCGGTGAAATAATTTACTGTTACTTGGGATCCTGTTTTTTTTTTTTTTAAAACTACATTTGCAGAAAAAAAATATTAGACCATCTATCTTTTCTCAATTTCTTGTTCATTTTAATGCCTGGTGAAACTAAAGGTACATTTGTTTAGACAAATATAAAGATAACAACAAAAATAGCTCATAAGAGTTTAATTTCAGAACTAATATCTAGAAATTTTCTATGTTTTCTTGATAATAACCAAAATAACATAAGTTCTTACATTAATATCTATGACATTGTACTGACAAAAACAGTGCTTTTAGACATTCCATGTTTTCTTTTCTGTCTCCTGTAGTCAAATGATACACAGGAGTTAGTACTTGATTGCATAACCATTGTTTCTGATGACTTTTGATGGTCTAATAATTTTTTCCGTGCAAAAGTGCAGGTGAAAAAAACAAATACCTTATTTCTAAAAGATCAGGTTCTATAATAATAACCCCACAAAACAGAAAAGAATATATTTTATATACAAGTTATTCTAATATACTTTTATACACAGAGGCAATGCGATACAAAATTTCAAGTACTTTAGAAAATAATTATATCCTCCTGAGACCCAGTAAAGTAAAAGACCTGGCTTTTTTTTTTACATTAAATAATTGTCTTGATTGTAAACAGTTACTGGATAAAATAATAATAATAATAATAATAATAATAATAATAATAATAATAATAACAACAATAAGTGCAACCGATTTCCAGATACATTTATTTGTCTATTTTTTTTAAGTAAAGCTGCAAAACTTATCCCCAACAGAGGACAAAAATGCATTGCTGGGTCTCAAAGGGGATATTTGAACCTCTCTAGCACCTGTTTTCAGCAGTGCAGTCCAGGTGTTTACCAGAGGGGGGCGCTTTTGCTACAGAAAATCCTAGATGTACAGTTCAGCAGTTCAGCTCCCACACCCAAGCTTTACATTAATGACCTGCCTCTCAATAGCTCTTTTCATTTAACCTGCGTCCACATTCACATATATACACACAAGTACACACTGGTGCGCACACACCTGGACGCCGGCCAGAACAAGCAGATGGCCGGGGAAGCTTTAGGACCTCGGAAAAAAAAAAAAAAACCTAATGCTGCAAACACCATAAACCTCTTAGAGCGCGCACACATACAGTTTGCAGAAAAGAGAATAGTTGACCGATTACACTGTACATCAAGTAAACACACAAAAAACAACTCCCACTGGAGATAGATGTGCACACACTAGAGTACACACCGTTACTGTTTGTGTGTCTATATTTTCCACTTGCACCTCTCTCCTGTCCATGTTGTCTGGTGCATTCAGGGTTGTTTGTGTTTTCATATCAACATGTTGACAGGTCCAATGACTTGCCTGAAGATACACACAAGTCTCAGCTGAATGTGTGTGTACATGTGTGAATGCTATTTTCTGTGTCTTCCAGCTGGAATCCCCAGTTAGAGAGTGTTGAACCAAACAGATCTGACAAGTGGAGATTGAACTCCTACAGCGTTTCATTCCTGTTATTTAAAGAAGCATCGAGCACTGCTTTCCTCAGCCCATCATACATGACTCTGAAGACCAGAAACACTTTGTATAATGAATCTTCACCTTGTCTTGGGAAAGCAATTAAAATTTTCAGTAACAATAGGACAAAATTTGACCAGTTTTGTTCTTTGTGTTGAAAAAGTGGGGTAAACATAACGTAAATGTGCTTGTTATGACTGTTAATAGATGATGAGGCCCTTAAATATACAATATACGTCATAAAACGTCAGCCAATGAGAGCGCAGCTACCCAGAACGTCAGCCAATGAGAGCATGACATCATAAAACATCAGCCAATGACAGAACAGCATCACAAAACATCAGCCAATGAGAATGCAGCTGCCCAGAACATCAACCAAAGAGAGCACGGCATCACAGAACATAAGACAATGAGGGCACAGCTACCCAGAACATCAGCCAATGAAAGTGTGGTGTCACTGAATATTAGCCAATGAGAGCACAGTGTCACAAAACAGAAGCCACTGAGAACACAGCATCAGAGAACACCAGTCAATGAGAGCGCAGCATCCCAGAACGTCAGCCAATGAGAGCATAGTGTCATAAAATGTCAGCCAATGAGAGCGCGGCGTCACAAAACATCACCCAATGAAAGCGCGGCACTGCAAAACATCAGCCAATAAGAGCGAGACATCACAGAACAATCACAGAATATCAGCCAATGAGAGGGCGGTGTCACAGAACATCAGCCATTGAGAGCGTGGCACCGCAAAACATCAGCCAATTTGAGCGAGACATCGGCCAACAACTCTCTGCCAGCCCAGGGAATCTAACTGGTGACCCTTCGGTCACAACCCGACTCTCCAGCCAACTCTCTGCAATGGTAGTGCAGTGTCACAGAACATCAGCCAATGGGAGCAAAATGTCACAGTGTCAACGAATGAGAGTGCGGCATCACAGAACATCAGCCAGCGAGACACAGTGTGACAAAATGTCAGCCAATGACAGCAAAGCTACCCAGAACATCAGCCAATGAGGGCACAGCTACCCAGAACGTCAGTCAATGATGTCCGCTTGTCTATTTAACACACTCTGACCGGTCGGAGCTGCTGCTGCTGCGTTGTACACATTATACATTCATTTTGTTCTTATTGTGTTTTGATGCTTTAAAGTCACTTCTGTACACTGTGTTGTGTAATTTTTCCTTTACCTTGTGTGCTCTCCTCTCCTGCTTGGCTTTCATCTCTGCCAGGAGGCCACTGCCCATCATCTGGACACCCGGGTAGCGTTTTCCTCCCTGGGGGCTCCCCCTCCCATCTGACCCCTCCCATGGCTCGTCTATGGAGTCCGGTGTCCTCAGCTCCTCTGACCGGTCGGAGCTGCTGCTGTAGTCCGTCGGCTGGGAGCGACTAGAGGCATCTCTGCAGTGAAGACAACAACAGTCATTCAATCTGACATTTACTGCATGGTCTTGTTCTGAGTTCTTGCATTAAAAGTTGTTGATGTGAACCTTGACTTTGGCTCCAGCGCTGGGCTCTTTACTGCCACCTTTGGTGAGGAGGGCTCCTCTGGGATGGTGGAAGCTGAAGCTGAGGATGGAGGGGTGGCTTGGCTCTTCTCTGACTTATCAGATTTGTCTGATTTATCAGATTTATCAGATTTGTCTGATTTGTCTGATTTAGAGGATCGTTTGATAAGGTTGAGGAATCCTCCTTTCTTCTTCTTCTCTCCATCTTGAGATTCTGAACTTTTCAGGGAACGTCTGAGAAAAATTAGGGAAAAAAATGACAGAAAAGAAAAGATTTAACAAATGTGAGCTTTCATTCATCTTAATCATTAACTATTGTTTTCCGGTTCCTTTTATTGGTCTATTTTCAGCCACTATTTTTTATTTTATTAGTTTTAAATCATATCTATATTATCTTTTTTCAACTCTTAATTATTCTTTTAGTTTATACTGTTTAGTTCTTATTTTAAATTTTGATTAAAAATTTTTTATAACATTTTTAAAATTATGCTGAATATTATGAGTTTTGATAGATCTTTGGTAGTATTTATTTTATTTTCTTAATGGCATTTTGATTTAATTTTGAGTTTTTGTGACTACAATGTGTACCTCGTGCTTGTGCATTTAAATTAAATATTCTCTATACATTTTGTCTTCCTTGTTTGCAATAAAAAAAAAGCACATGCAGTGCTCTTCTTACTTTGAATCCATCTTGGTGACTTTCTTGGAGAAGAATTCATCCACCCCTTCATCCACCCTTCCCATGAGGCCATTCTGCTCCCCATCCTGAGATGGAGTACTGTTGATTTGCTGAAAAACAAACAAACAAACAAACAAACAAACAAACAAAAAAAAAAACTTTAAGACTCCATTATATTTGGACAATCAGAGTTGATCTATTATTTGTGGCGTATTTCACTCTGTGCTTTGACAGGCTCTAATTTAGAAACAATATAAAATCATCACGTCTTTATATGTGAGTGACTGTTTTACATTTAGAACAGAAGGACAACACGTACTTTTTAATCTTTTTTGTAAACTTGGTGTTACTTACTGGTACTTTGCTGGAGTGTGTTTTCTTGTTCCTCTTGGGCCGTAATTTGGTAAAGTGCTGTAACTTTTTTTCCTCCTCAGATGGAAGCTCCACCATCCCTCCTGAAGGACGCTGGTCCAGTTTGGACAGGCCCTGAGATGGAGTGGGCGGGGTATGAGATGAACCTGCTGTGTCTTCCATGTGGACAGGGACATCCTCCAGCGCCTTATCCAGGTCAAACTCCATCTCTGTAGATCCAAGATCATCAGGTTAGAGGGTGAATGAGTAAAATGAAACAGCGATTCAAGCAGAATGATAAAAACATGAAGCTTTAACTATCATTTAGCTGTTTTTTTTACATAATATATGTAGTATAAATGATTGATTCCAATACTTCTCATTATATAACTATACAAACTGCTCACCAAAGGCACGAGACACTGGACGCAACATTCTGCTGTGAATACTTTTCCTCTTGGATTTTGGAGTCATCTGGACAGAAGAGCAGAGAGTCATGTACAGTTTACAGCAACAAAAGACTGCATTAGCTTTGAGGTTTTTAGACTGTCTGTGTTCTTCTGTGCATAAAAATAAACTGTCCTTGTGGGACAACGCATCCTCAGTACACTATTTATGTAACTGCTGGAAACTGAAAGTAAAAATTTAATATTTAAGGTAAAATTAAACCTGAGTTTTATTCACACATCTGCTATTGATCATTTTACCAGTCATAAAATATGCATACAGTACTGTGCAAAAAGCCTTAAGCCATCTTTAACTTTGTTGTTTTTACATACATATTTATTTCTCATTCTCTTTTCTTCAGACACAAGAAAATACAAGAAATGTAGGACACACAAGAAACTGAACTAAATGGGTTCTAAAGGTTCAAGTGCCTATTCAGTGTGACCCCTGACCCTACGACAAGAAGCAGCACAAACAGAACTATCTAACATGTGTTGGATGGAACCTGGTATAAAACATCAGAAAATTTATGCAATAAATCTGATATTATCTAAACAAAAGGGTTAAAGACATGTTAAGTACAAAGGGAGGTCACACTAAATACTATCATAATAAATTATTGAAGCTGTTTTTTCCCCTGAAACTACTCTTTTTACTGCTGTACATTCTTCACATAAATCCAGAAATGCTTATGTGTGGTGATTAGAACTTTACTAAACCAGCAAACCTAATGTTGGTTCAGGACCTTTGCACAATACTGTATCTAACTCAGGGGTCGGCAACCTTTAACACTCCACTGACCCTGTTTCCCAAAAAAAAAGAAAACACCGGGGGCCATAAAACCTTTTTGACAACTAAAATGAACATAACACTAATATATATATGTATCTCGCTTTTTTTTACCTTAAACTTACATATTTAAAAAAACTACCTCTATTAGGTTTAGCAGTGGGCAGTACTACAGTTACATGTGCCTTATAAACAGGTTCGACAGTGGACAGCACCAAGACAGCTCTGTTCAATGCAGTAGACACATTGCAGCAGAGCAAATGTGTGCGGCCTGAAAAAAAAAAAAAAACAGAAAAAAAGTGACTTTGGCTCCCAGTTAGGACCAGCTCCTATAGTTCACATGACACGGTGACAGAGCTGGCTCTAGGAGCTGCTACGTTCATGACCAACACATCACTAACCAGAACACAGACTTTAACCTCGTCCACTAACAAATAGAACTGATGGTTTAAACCTTTAAATCCTATGCCTAAAATGGTCCACCTAGAATTTATTTAATATTTTGACTAACTAAAAGGTTAGAAAATATGCTACGAGTCAGTTTGCCCATTTTTCCATAGCACTTTGTTTTCCTCCAGATCTTTCAAAATCTAGCAATCATTTACAATGTACTGCATGTGATAATTCTGCTAAAAGGACTACTTCTCCAGTTTCTAGTACAAGCGTGAGTGAAATTACCACAATGATCCAATAAAATCTATAAAGCACAATGTCTCAAGTTTCAGAAACTATTGGCATTTTTCCAATTGCACAAACAGTGAAAGAGTTACAGCCATCCAAATTGCATCAGCGCAGTGTGTGTCAGCGATGACACGTCAGGTTTTAAAGAGTTAAATCTTTTGCTGTTATTTTATTGAGCACCAAAATTTTTACATGTTTTATTTTAATGTTACAAGATTGCCACAACCTTCCAATTTAAAATTACATTTAAAAAAATAAACTTAAAGGAAATTTATTTAAATGACATACTTTCATGTTCCCAAAGCCACAGGGAGCCATGGCAGAGGGATCAAAGAGCCACAAGCGGCTCTGAAGAGCTGCAGGTTGCCGATCCCTGATCTACCTGATGCTAAAAAACCTTTAATAATTTGAATATTTTATTTATAACATATTATACTGGTTGTTAAAAAAGTATTTGTGCAATTAATTCCAAATTTACTCTAGCAGGTTACGCAGGACAGTAAAATGATGCCATTTGTTGTATCTCCTCTTAGCAGCACTATGTAATAAAATCACATATCTTGGCCTATTCATTTTAATTAATCTAAAACTCACATTTTTTAGATAATACATACAGTGAGCCCAGTAGTACTCAGATACATACTGATGACAAAGTGGTGATGACAGACAGTGCACTGAATGAAAAACAGCAGTGCAGTGGAGCCAAGCATAGCACGACCAATCTATTCCCTTAAACATTTAGAAGTGTAAAACAGCTTTCAGAGACTCAGTGAGAAAATTCAACATATCATATTATACTTGCACTGGACTTTTTATATCATTTATTTCATCTTGGTGGGGAGTTAAATATCCAAATACAGAAGCTTACTTATGTTGTCGAAAAAGCACAGCACAGACAGTGTAGCAGGCAGAAGCAGTGAAGAGAAACCCAAAATAAAAAGAGCAGTAAGATAAAAGAAAAGAGATGGAAAGGAGAGCCGGGCACAGAGGGACAGTCCATAGTTACTTACACTGGTGCAGCACAGACTCTCCATGGAGCAAAGACAGAAAGAGAAGTAGGTACAAAGGAAGCCCAGATTGAGGAGCAAGAAAGACAACACGCAATAAGATCTAATGAACACAAAGTAAAAGAAAAGACACAGCTGGGATCGCAACAGCACAGGCGAAACGGTTTTTACATTATACGGGAGAAATGAGAGATATAAAACGGGATATCGGATGAAAAGAGGAAAAAAACAGTCAAAGAGGTAAGAAGATACAGACAGAAGAGCATAAAACCTGCATTTACCAACGTTTTAATAAAAAAAAACCTAGCATCTGAACCATCTTCTGCCTATAAAAGAAACTAAAACAGACATTCATCATCTGTCAGATCAAGGACTATTAGAAAAAAATAGAGATTTACTCATATGTTGGTATCAGCTGATAATGGTAATGACATATAAAATACCATTTGACAGGTTATATAAAGTGTTATATTAAAGTTTTTTTTTCAGTAATTTGTATGAGTGATTTGAATAACTTGTATAACTGTTAAAACTAAAAATTGCATAAAATTGCATCTATTCATATTTTGTCCATTTTTTATCCTACTAAGCTCTACTCTTATGTTAAATTCTTAAATGGTAATTTTTTCATTATATTTTCCTGATTTATTTTTATAATTTTATATTCCCTCTATTCGTATTTCTGTAGCACTGGTGTTTTGTTAATGCCGCTGCATTGACTGGAGTAGTGTTCCTAATTTCATTGTACACACAATGAAAATAAGGCTATTCTATTCTATTCTATTCTATTCTATTCTATTCTATTCTATTCTATTCTATTCTATTCTATTCTATT
>JAPTGZ010000009.1:15510719-15522235 GCA_029814645.1 Fowleria isostigma
CTGAAGAACAAAAGCCCGAAAGGGAGTGAGAAGAAGCAGAGCTTATTTACTCCCACCCCCAGTTTCACCATGTAACATGTCTGTCATACCATAACTGTCAGTCAGTGTTATGAGTTGAGTCGTATTTTACTCCTTATATATATATGCTCACCTGAGTTTGGAGTTGATCTGCAGAGCCTTGGCCAGCATTTTGGCTCCCATGTCTCCCATGGCGTTCCCACTGATGTCGAGCCTCGTGAGTGATGTGTTGCTGCCGAGGGCATTCAGAACGATGGTCAGATCGCTCTTTAGTCTGGAGTCAGCTAAGGACAGGGAAGTGAGGGGCTGTGGGGGGGAGGATTGATGAGGAAGACAGGGAAAGGTGCAACAAGAGGATTCATATTCTGAGAATAATACGAATAATATACAGTGTAATTACTCCTGACTATTATATTCAGTGTGTCTGGCATTGTTACACAAACACAAAACCCTCTGCTTATCAGTCACAGGCAGGCCATTAAGAAGGAGAACTGATGAGCTGCTCTCCACGTGTAATTGTGTTGAGCTTTAGAAAATTGAATAATATACATCATGTATGCAAATGGTCTCGTCTTCCTACTCTTGTAGGCAAGACAACTAAATTATCACAACTAAATGTATCATATTGAACTAGCATGTTGACCTCTGGGAATCAATGGGTTCTAGAAACAGTAGAGTTGATAAAATGGGGAGATAAGTTTTTTTTTAGAAGTCAGTCATAACTGTAGTAAAAGTGAACTTGTTGGGTGGCAGCGATGATAGTTGGTTCATAGTGACCTATATATTTATTTAAAGGGCTTTACATATTACTGTATGACTGCGCTTAGAGGCCTGTAGATTGAAACCAAAATATTGGAAGACTAAAATGTGAATCATCTTTGAAAAAACAACTTTTTCCAACAATCTGATCTAACATTTGTTGCTTAAATCCCAGAAATGTGAGAGTTATAAAGATTTGTTTGTAGAGTTTCTTATTGAGGAAATGTCAATGTCTGTGTTAAATTCACTGAGAAACCACCTGTCAATCAAACTGATGTCAGTCCATAACCGTACATCCTATCTGAAAAATTCTTGTGGAGAGGCTTCTGAATGTACCAATGTAAAACATGTGGGAAAAAAAGTCAGAACTGAATAAGCATTGATTGTGGGAACATGGAGTTAGTCAAACATGTTAGTGACAAAAATTTAACATGGGAGTAAATGAGAGAAAAATTGGCATTCTGTGTACTTCGAGGCCCATAGATCGAACACTAAATGTTTGCAGATTAAAATATGAATAGTCTATGGAAGAAACAAGTTTTTCTAACATTTTGATGTATAAATTGTTGCTGAAATTGCAAAAATCTGTGAATTAAGAAGAGTTAATTGTAGATTTTCTAACATAAATCCCAACCCTCTCCACTCTACGTTAGAGTAGGGACAATTTCAGCCAATCAGCTGTCTGCATTCTGTTCCCCATGTATGTGTATGGGGTTTGGTGTATTGCGTTTTTGTGCGGAAAAAAAAGAACTAACAACTCAAAAAGTATTGATCGTATCAATAAGCAGTTTTCGCCTGTTTGATCCTTGACCCAAAATACGAAAGTATGTAAAAGGTAAAGGCTAGATCTATCCGTTTTTTTGGTAATAAAGCAGACACACAAACACGCACACACACAGAGGCCACTTGGCTTTTATAATACTGATGGTAAACACTTCTTTTCTTGACTATCTTTTGTAAAACTCTGCATCTCATAAGTGGAAACCCAACAGGGAAATCCCAATTAAATCTTTATCAGCAGATCAAATGGACTTTAAAACCAGAAAATGTGCAAGAGCACATCGCTAAAATGTCAGGGATATTATCATCAAGAGCTCCAACAGGCAAAACACAACATTCAATTATGGATCAAGTGGATTTTTTTATGATGTGGGAATGATACGAGGGTTTACAAACCCCCAACAGAGCCCATCTGCTCACCAGCTTTGTGCTGCTGTATGATGCATGCCATTTACACAGCTGGAAACCCCTGGTCTGTGATCCGCCTTCAATGGGCCAGTCACTGAGACTGGGACGCTTCCAGTAAAAAAATGCACACCATTACAGAGCGATGTTTCACTCATTTTAAGGAAGATCACATTGAGTTACATTAATATCCTATAGAATTACACTAACCTTAACCAAAACCAACAACCTTTTATGTTTTTGTCCATTTTTAATGTGTCATTTATACTGCATTTAAGGTACCACACAGTGTTGATTTGGAGTGATTTTATGATTTAATAAGAAAGCTTAACAAAAAAAAAAAAAAAAGTCCAGTATGAGCAAAGATGATATAACTTTAAGAACGAGAACATATAAAAGTCTAAACTGTCTATAAGTGAGTAAACCCTACATATGGAGTTTAACAAAACAAAATCTAAATTTGATTTGTGAGTAGGAGCCTCTCGCCTCCACATGGATTAACATGATTTGATGTCGTGCATGCAGTGGTACACACACACACACACACACACACACATGAAAATACACAAAGTACCATAAAAAACATTCACATTTAGAAATAATCTGTCTGTGGCAGTAAATGGTTCAGTACTGACTAATACATGAATGTTTCCTTCTTTATTGAAGCTTTTGTTTTTGAAGTGGATTGATAAAAAAATGTTATTTATGGACTATATTTTGGCTGTACTGGTAAAAATCTGTATATGTGCTGACGTGGGTGAAAACATGGCATCAATACGGTTATAAAAGAGGCAGAAAATTACTTTTTTATGTCGTGTCTGAGGATGCAGAGAAAATTATTTACTGCGTGCATGTGCAGACGTGAGGCACACAGCAGACATTTAACATGCAAATTTAAATAGGTACACGTTTATGCATCACTAGCTACGGTAGCTAATTCTCTCTCTGATGCTGGAGAGGAGAAATGAGATCTCTATCCCTTGGCTTCCAGACTGTTTGTAAGCTGAACAAAAATACATATTTTGACTACAAAGTGTCCCACACAAGCAGGACTGAAATCAGTGCACCAGTTACTTCTGGAATTAACCGCAGAAGGAGTAATATCTACAATGGCAACATCTGTACGTTGTGCCTGCTGAAGTAACCGTCAGCCGCATCCCTCCCTGTGGCTGACGCAATGGACTTTGATCGGTGATAGCAGCTAATTTCTCGGCCCTTATTAATTATTAAAATCAAGAAATCGTTTTCCTGGGTTTGTATGCGTGTCCTGTTTAATAAAGCCGAGGAAATTAAAGCTGCAGCCCAAGACATGCAAATAAAAGTGGTTGTACATGAGACACAATGTGCCCATTTAATGGCCATAATAAAATGAAAAATTGTCTTTAGTGTTGGGATGACCCTCTGTCCTGCTTGTGTGTTTAATTGTATATATGGCACTGTCTTTCCATTATGGTTTGGCATGTTTTTCTAGAGCAGTGATGTTCAAAGTGTGGTCCATGAGAGGATATGTCACAAAAAAGTCAAATTTATCACCGTTTCTCAAATCACCCTCATCTGACTTCCAAAGCAAAGTTACGTGTACAGAAAATTGTTTTAAAAGTGAATCAAATGTAGCCTAAATAAGTCTAAGAGTAATCAAATGTAGCCTAAATAAGTCTAAGAGTAGACTTTTACTGAATTTGTTTATGTAAACCCATGTTTTGCATCACTGTGTCTATACAGTTCAGTTACCTAGGTTACCTACTGTAATATCAAAGACCTCTCATGACGTGAATTGTGGTGGAAATAAAGTAGAATAGCTAACTAGTCAGAAATGAAGAGTGAAACTAAACTAAACAAAGAGTGACTTGAACAGTTCTAAAATAGACAATAGATTGGTGGCTGAAAAGAAAAACAACAACCAATGTTAGCAACAAAGTGCAAAGACATTCTGTTAGCATTGAGTCCCACAAGTTTGTAGCTAGCACAACACCATGAAAAATCATGTGCAAAAGTGAAATGTAAATACTGAACTATTTCATATTGAGTTCACCTTTACTATTTTGACATAATAGTCATATAGTGATAAACGTGGTATATTTCGAATAAATTCTCTTCATACAGCTGATCATCCATGTTTCCTAAAATTACATCACAACCAAAGACAACAGCTCTGAACATGTTTAATCTGAAACTAACAGTCATTCATCTCACATAAATCAAGGTCAAGGTATTTGGTAGTAGTCTAATTTTGCTTGTAGCTTATGACAAAGTAATCTGTAATCTACTGCAGACTTACTTTGTGATTATACAAAATATAATAATATCCTAATATAGGCTATTTAAAAAAGTTTTTTTTCAGGTGGAAGTGGGAAACTGGCTGGCTGGTTAGGTGGTCCATGATTTTTTTTTTTTTTTTGTGATAAAGTGGTCCTTGGTGTGAAAGTTCTAGAACCCCTGTTCTATAGGTTATGTACTCAGTTTCTCTTTCTCAAACTCTACAATACAGTTTATGTTGGGTGTAAATGATGGTAAGATGATTTTTTTCTATTCCATATAATCCTCGTCTCTCCCACCATTTTCTCAGTCCCGTAGGAACACTTTTGCGAGATATGATCTTGTTGCATTAGTGAAACTGATGTAAACCTTTTCACCAATTAAATACACTATGTGTGTCTTCTGACAGCCAGAGGCAGCCAGCTGATATCTTAGGTCTAATTGCCTGGACCTCGATTAAGACGCAGAACATAACAGGGAAAATGTGCTGCTTATGTCTATGTGTGTGTGTGTGTGTTATGTGTATTTGAGTGTGTTTTACCTTGTTATCTCTACAGAGCTTCACCTATCTGTGACTAAACGTCAGCTCTAGTTCAGAGTTTTCTAAAAGATAACACACTTGTTTCTCTCTACCAACACACATGCAAACTGTACACACACAACATACAAGTACACACTTTGCACTTTAACAATATTACCCATAAGCCTCTGGTGTAAACACATCCAAGCTCTTAGCCACCACCTCATATCCATCATCTTTACATCCTTTGACCTGCCACCTTTAACCTGATACTATCTCTTTTTCTTTATCCATCCATCAAATGTCACCCTTTCGTCTTTTTTTCATTCTTCGTGTTGTAGCATCTGCACAGCCAGATAACCAGCTCATCACACACATAATAAAACACACACGTCTACACACTCTAACTGCGAGCACCCAGAGACCAATCCGAGGCAGAGTATTTCAATCTAGCAAATCTAGTTCTGTGGGCGACAAAGAAGGACAGACACCGGGGCAAAATTTGTTGCAGCTCCCACGATGGAGACAGAGATAAAATGAACAAGATGGATTGAAGGAAAGGAGGCAGGAAAGAGCTGGAGATAATCCTTTTATTTCACAAGAGAGATTTTTTTTTTTCTGTAGGAAAGGCCTGCTCTGTTTTTATATGTGCATAGTCACTGATAAAGGGCGATAGATACAGTCGCGGAAAAAATTATTAGAGCATCAAAATTCAACAAAAACAATGTTTATGTAAGCAAGTACTAACTCCTGTGTGTTTAATGTGACTAAAGCAGACAGAAAAGAAAACATGGAATGAAAAAAGCGCTGTTTTTGTTGGTACAATATCATAGCTATTGATGTAAGAACTTAGGTGACTTTAGTTATTATCAAGAAAGCCATGGAAAATGGATAAATATTTTTGAGCTATTTTTGTTGTTATCATTATATTTGGCCAAACCTTTAGTTTTACCAGGCATTAAAATGAACAATAAATTGAACAAAACATAGGGTGGTCTAATACTTTTTTTTCTGCAACTGTATAATCGGGTGTACAATAATGATAAGCTATGAACAACATTGGGATTTGTAATATAAAAAAAAATCATCCAAAACTCACCATTACTTTATACTACATACAGTATATTTAAAAGCAAATAAAGCTATGTATATAGACATCCTAAACTAAATCCAGATAACTTCATGCAGCTGGAAAGAAAAAAAAGTTTTAAATGACGACTTAAATGCAACTCTCAACACTTTAGGGAAATTCCCTTTACAGCGTCTTCCAGTGGAGAGGTCAAAGGTCAGCAGAAGAGCAGCTGGTGCAGTTTCAGTTATATGCTCATGAATGCTTTATGCTGGTTGTATCTGTGTCAGTTACCACTTGACTGCTGCTCCCAACAAAGGCAAAAGGAGAAGGAAATTAAAAACTCACCGACTCTTCCTCTTGGATCATATGGACCAGACTGTCCAACACTGGAGCCAGGTTTCTATATCAGACAGACACAAAAAGGAAAAGAAGACTTACACCAGAGCATAAGATTTTTACACTTTTAACATTCTCATTTTTTATTATGCGTTTTGTAAGTGGAGAACAGAAGTGCATGAGGACAGAGTCAGTGCAAACCAGTGCATTACAACAGAAGATTTTAATACCATGAATGTTTTTTTGGGATTAAACCCTGCAATTTATTTAATGTGTTTTTGATTTGATGTAATAACACACATTAGATGGAGTCGTCACGCACTTAAATGCACCAAACCAGGTCTACCTATTCACCCTCCTCCTCCTCACCCTCCTCTTACTTTGACTTGATGTTGTTGAAGTTCTTGCCCAGAGACAAGTGTCTGATAGACCGGTTTTTAGCCAACCACACCAGTAGAGTAGACAGGTCTGAATCCAGGCCTAGAAGTACAAAAATAGGAGTTAAGAATTGACTGATATTAACCAATCTTGATAAATGCAAACAGAAGGATGAAGATAAGGCTTGTACCATTGTCAGAGATATCCAGACTGGAGATGTTTGGGATCTCAGCAATACACCCTTCAAGGATCTGAGAGCCTCCTGACCGCAGCTGGGAACACAAGTGGGTAAATGTTACATAAACACAAACAATCGATTGCACACAAAGTAGACAAGTCTCACTGTAAGGAAAAGGTGTAAATATGCTAAATCGCATCCAACTTTTTACACCTTTGTATGAGAATTCATCCAGAGAAAAGTGCTTTCAGAACAGCTTCCAATGCACAAATATTTATGCAAATTTAATATCTAAAAAAATACAGTATTACCCTGGAAAAATATATAAATAGAAATATCACATATCATCCACTATATACATGCAAAAACCACAAAACAGACTAAAAATCATGTGCTGGTTTATTATTGACACAAGCTGATTTCAGTTATCGATTTTTCCACTTAAATCTTTATTGTAAAAAATAATTAAAACAGTATCATACAGAACAGGTAATGCTTGGAAATTATATTAATTTGTCCTTCAAACAGTATTATATTTTTTATAATTTTTCTGATCATGTATCACCAGAATTATGCATATTGCCAATTTTCCAATTTTTGTCAAGGTACATTTCTTACACCCTCAGTTTATGTCAGTGTTTCCGCTTTCAAATTTTTTTCCCACGACTGACCAGTAGGTGGTTGTTTATCTTTTGCTACTTTGTCTTAAAAACTTTGTTACTTGATATTAGTTTTTGAAAAGGTAGCTGTCACTTCTGTTTTCATCCAAGGAAATATAAAGAATCTTGCATATCATACAGATCTTATATCTTGATATTTATTGTAACTTTTCATGTATTGTTTCCCTCTATATTACATAATCCAAGTGGCCCCTGTGTGCGTATGCGTATGTGTGTCTTGGAATTCACACAAAATCTTGAAAGACATGACTGCTGCAGTTTAGCAGACTTCTGTATTTTTGGTCAAGGAACAGACTAGCAAAAATGGCAAGTTGATAGGACCAATATTTTGGGAGATATTGGTCATTTTGAAATACAAGCCTTACAATCATGTTGCTATAGCCAGAATGCTTTGGCGGTGACTGCTGGACAAATGTGGTACAGCATGGATGAATACACAACAGTGTAAAACCTACCACATCTAGAACCGGTCGATCCCCATGGGTCAACGCGCTAGTCAGATATCTATATTCACAAATTAGTGAATGTGTGATGGATGTTAGACATGTTACAAAATTAATTTCTGCAATTTTTATATTAAATTCCTTCTCTTTTTTCTCTCTTATACACTGACTGTACCCAAACGTCTGTCATTGAGTTCTAATGCTTTGTATGACACCATCATTATTCCTCTGTATTTTTGCTGACAGCATTTCCAAACTTGCCGTAAATAATGTTGCAGCTGGAGACAGACAGAGAAGAAGCTTTGAAGAACTTGAGAGTGAATTTCAGAATTTTTGAGAGCTAAATTATCTCCATAAAAATCAGGGCATTGTGGATATTGACTACCGATATAAGCCGAATGACAGTTATGAGCCTGTAATGGAGTTGGCTAATGTCAAAAAAAATGACCAGTCTCTGACACAAAACAGACTCCTGCACAATTTCACCAAGGACATGAGTACAAGTGTCCAAATATAGTGTTTAAAGAGAACCACTAGTCTTAAAAATGAACATGGAAATTGAGACACTTTAAAATAACAACATAGATGGTCCAGAAAACAGCATCCAAACACTGCCCACTTCTATAAATTGTGTGAAAAATTATGGGAAAATGGCTTAAAAAACAAAAAAAAAACCAATAAGATCTGTGGAAAATAAAGTGTCTGCCAAAAAAAGCGGGAATGAATAAAAATGAGGAGGAATGTGATGTTAATTATTTAGAACAAATAGCCCAGTACTTACACAATGGCCAAGCTTACAGAGGCATTAGAGGGGAGAGAACAGCAAGTCAAGGCCAAGCCAACAATTACACACAACAAAACACACAGATGCTTAATGATCATACTTCTACTGGAGCATTCGCACACAAACACACACTCACCAGCGGCTCATGTTACACAGACACACACATTTGTACAAACACACTCAATGGGGAACCATACACAGTCCTTATTTTGCATGCTGACAGCCCACTCAGCGCACAGTTTTTGGGCTGCCTCCACCAAAACGGTTCATTAAAGCTTCAAAAAAAGGACGGAACATGTCATTTCCACCCGCATCTTCAATCTGGGAAGATTTCTATGGGAATCTCGAACTGGATTTCCTGTGTAATTTGTATTCATGTGTTATCTTTGGCGATCCCATTGAATTTGCAACAAGCTGTCTTTTTCTGGTTGAGCAAGGGGAGGAGATGAAGGTTGTGTATGTGGGTGAGCTGTGATGAAACAATTAGAGAGGGAAGCTCACCCCCCTACACCCCCCCCTCACCCTTTTTCTCACTCTGTTCATCTCTCTCCCCCTCCACCTCTGTCTGCTGGCACCCAAATATTCCATTATCCAGCCTCTTAACAGTGTCACTGGCCTGTCAAATGGTTTTGGAGTGGATCCTAAAAAGCTGATTGTGTTGGATGAGCTTTGCATCCCAACTATTAACAACCGCACTCAGAGAACTTGAGTTGAGAGAAGCTACTACAACTAGAGATAGACCAGAATAAAGGGGAAAAATATAAAACTGAGATTCATCTTTGACTGTCAATAAATGCACCTAATTTATCAACACCCTCAACTGCACATAGAAAATTATAGCATTTTAGTTAATATCCAACAAGAAATAAGTGGCTAAAATCTGAATTTGAGTGAAGGAGATGTCTTTCTCCCTGCAGTTTTACTCTTTGCATTCACATCAGATGATAAGACTCATTTACAGAGCCAAAAAAAAAAATGAGCCAGGTATAAATATTCACATCAAGATGTCAAGTTGAAATTAATTTATTCCAAAAACATAACTATACTGTCTCTCGCTCTTACCTCGCAGCAGCTCAGGTCTAAAGACACATCCTTCAGATTGGGGTTACTGGCCAGGCCAAGAAGAAGGGCTCTAAAAAAAAAAAAAAAAAAAAATTTAAAATATGAAAACACGGAATTTCAGATAAAATAAATCCTAAAGTAACAATGATTAAAGGAAATTAAGTCACTGTCAGATTAATTTTCATTATCTTTGAAAAAAAAAACCAACTGTCTTTACAAATTTATTTTGTGGTTTAAATATAACATCAAAATGTGGGACAGGAGAGGCTGCTCTTCAGACACATTAAATGTGAATCAAGTGTTGTCTCACTTGAGGGCCTCTGGTGGCAGCTTGGTTCCCGACACGTTGATGGAGCTGAGAGACATGGCACTGCTGAAGAAGTGCTTAAATGACGGAGGAACCTCTTTGCCTTTCCTACAAGAAAGAAATAAAGAGTATAATGACACACAAATACATACACGTTTAAGACAAGTTTTCACTCATTGTTTATTTTAATCTAATAGTGAGACTAATGTAGTTTATTTAGACCAAATACAAGCCTAAAAACAGTGGTTCATCAACCTTTTTTAGCTTGAGACTCAAAACATGAACAGGGGCAACTTGTGTCTTTTACATAATTTTGGTCCATTAAATTATTTTCATCTTGGTGCATCTTGTATGTCTGAGTCCTCTCTACATTTCTCATGATTTTTTTTAAGAACCTTTATTTATCCAGGAAAAATCTCTTTTTCAAGCCAAGACAGCAGCAGAAGTTACACAAAATAGAGATGACAGCCATACATCCATGCTAAAAATGTACATAAAACACAACAAAAGTCAGTTCTAAAACCATACATAAAACCCTAAACTAACAACATACATATAAAACACCATCATTAATTTAAAAGGTGCTGAAAGTAAAAAAAACAATGTTCCTTAAAAGCATCTAAAAGCAGAACTTGATTCAATCAGTTACAAAAACCTCTACATCCTGATTTGTCCTTTTCCCATTCATTTAGAATGACATTGAACATATTTAAGGAGACCAGTTTCTTTAGTTTAATCTCCTTATGTAAGTTGTTCCAGGCACTCGGAGCAGAATATTTAAGGTTTACCTATTAAAATCTTCCAGGATACGCTTCTTCTTTCTTTACTTAGGAAAATGAACTCACACTTTATATCATTCTGACCCTACAAAAACAGCTCTGTGATATTATAATCCTGCAGTGGTAAGTTGCTTTTACATCCTCATATTAAAACTCTGAACAGATGTTGAATTTCTGAGACCCATTAGCAAAACACAGCCGTGTATTGGACGGTTTTTACATTCTGTGTAACTTTATACTGTATTTCTGCTCTACTCTGCTACATCTCAGAGGCAAATGCAGTACTTTTTACTCCAATACATTGGTCTGACAGTTTTATTTACTTCTCAGATTAAAAGCTGTGTTTTTGTCTTGGTGTGTCTTCTATATACGAGTCCTCTCTTCTACATTTCTCATGATTTTGTTGAAGTTTGCCTCTATTAAACAATAAGGGCCCAGTGTGACATTTTTGGTACTTCCCAAATACATTTTTCTCTATATTTAACTGACATTAAGTGGTTTATTGACATTTATTGTAATGTTATCTTCTGCATTTTTTGTTTTTTCAGTAAAAATCAGGTATTTTCCAACATTTAATTTACTAATCATGTCGATATTTGTAAAAATTTGGAGTACAACTGAAGATTATTACATCAAAGACACAGAAAACAAGGAAAAGTGACTTTTTCAGTCCAGTCCTATTATTAACTGAACATAAACCCAGTGTGTCCATCTACTGTCACTGATCCAACTCCATGGGTTTTACTGGTGAATTAATGT
>JAPTGZ010000009.1:15548328-15559330 GCA_029814645.1 Fowleria isostigma
CCAAGGAGGAAAGAGTTAATCTGTGTTCACTGTGCAAGTGGTGGGAAAGTGGAACTCTCTTCCTCCTAATGTCAGACTGTCGGACAGCTATGTTTAAAAAACATCTAAAGCTCTGGTTAAAATCCACACACATGTGTAATCATTAATATTTGCACTTGGTTCAATAGTTTGTACTTTGACACCCATACCCACCGTTTCAAATATTTACAACTGTAATTTATAACTATAACGTCTTGCTTTTATATTGTCTTAATTGTTTGTCTGCCTGTTTAATAGACTTTGTATACATTGTTATGGTACTATCTCTGTATTAACTGTTGTTTGCCAGCCCAGGGATCAAGGTTAAAATAACTTTAAATTTTTCATTATAGTTTAGTTTAATATAGTTTTCACTTTCTTCAATTCAGTTAGTTTTAATTAGTTTCTAGAGCAGGTTTGCTAGTTTTATTATTATTGTTTTTAATGTTTAGTTTTAGATTAGTTGGAGTTTTTTCACATCTTTTATCTTCCTCGCTATTATATTCATATAAATCCCAGACAGGACTCTGCTATTTTCTACAAACAGCAAGAAACTGGAAACTCTCTCCCTGGAAACACGACGAAATGATGACTCTAAACCATAAGTGACCAGAAGTGATGGACCGTGAAGTGCCGTATGGTCCTGCCAGATAAAATTACTCAAGCGAAATAAATTGATTTCATATCAATCCAACTTTGACAAAGACAAAAATAAAGCAAATTTTATCCATAATTTTTAAACATTTTAGTCTTGTAAGAACATGATACATTTCAGTTAGGTATCATTCTTTTCTTTTAATTATAGTTTTTATTTCAGTTGACAAAAATGTTTTTTTCAATTAAAATTTTTGTAATTAGTTTTATTAACAATAATAACCTTGCTATAGATGGAAATTTGCTGTTGGCTAATTCTTGTGCAATTGTAAAATTGTGCGTTGTTGTAAACAAAAACCTAATCTAAATAATACTAGCTCAGAATTCCTATTGTATAGTGAAAGGATACCAGAAAAAGTTATCAAACATCGATACCTTTTCTGCCTATTTTTTAACTGAACCAACCCAACATATGTAATTCTAAAATCATCCAGGAAATCCGCTAGCTCACACCTATCCCCTATCCTCACCTATCTTTGCCTTTAAGCAAATGTAAAGATTTAATGACATTTACCAAGGCGAGGCTAAACGTTTCAGCATCGAACACAATTATGCAAATGCTGATGTAATGAGATATGTGCCATCTCTATAGGCCAGAATTAACATAATCCCAGCTGCTACTTATTAAAGACTAGAGACTATCAGTCATGATATTAAGTGGACTGACATCTCCTGAGATGAGTGGGATAGAGGTTCAGCTGCAGGAACAGTGTAGTTAGTGATGGATTATCATATTTTACAGTTACATCATGGTGAATGGCAGCTCCCCAGCGCTGGTCAAAAAGCCAAATTGACGCAGCGTCCAGATGGGAAACTAGGGATTATTCATTTAAGGATCTAAATATCATAAGAGACATGTTGCCTGCCATCTTGTCGTTTTGATTTGTCTCCTACTTAGTACAGTAACCGTTTATACAGGGACTACATTCTATAGTGTCATTAAAAAAATACATGTTTATATTACTTTACACCTGTAACATACTGCACGTCCAGACATGCCTAATAAAGTGTTTAATCTTCCTGTTCTTAAAATGCACAAAAGGGAAATATTGTTGCGTGTTGTTCTGTACCTGTGTTGGCTTGTTGCAAGCAATCCCCTGGATCTCCAGATAATTAAAGGAGTGTTCCACCTGAAAAAGAAAGCAGCATTAAAAGTGTGCTTCATATAAAGGCGTATCCCAAAGGATTAAAAGAAGAAAGATAAAATAACAATATCTGATTACATAACCAGCAGTTTATAACTAGAAGTACCCTGCATAGAAGTGATAGAAATCATACCATAAAATTGGAAATGAATGTGTCGAATAAGCTTTTAAAACAAAGTGGTGTAATGTTGTGACTATCTGTGTAAAAATATGTCTGTTTTATAATTAATATGTTGGGATGTAGTGATTTCTTGTCTCTTTCTGTGCAGGCAATTTCACTGACTCATCCTTGTTTTCATGTTTATTCAGGATAGTGTTACATAAGTACAGTATGTGCATGGTTATAATTAAAAACTGAGGCTATGAGATGAATTAAGTCAACCACTGAACCTGATTAATCTAATAATCTCATGCAATTCATCATTTAGTCACTGAACCAGTGAAGCATTTCTCATGCATCTTCTCCTGAAGAAAGCATAAGATGTAACTAAAGACTCGCTTTATTGCTTTACGAGTTGTTTGAGTTAACTCTTTATAGGTCACTCTGATATTCAACATTGCAACCTTAGTGTGTTATTGCAGGACATAACAAGACTTAATTACTTTTACAAATTTTTTCCCGAAATGTTTTGTTATGCAGAAAATCAAGGTCAGTGACATTACCATATTTAGTTTCTTACCCATATGTGGAAAAAAAATTCCAAGGATTAAATACAAGATAAACACATGCAAGGTGAAAGGAGCATGTATTATTATTATTTTTTTTTACTTTATTGCCATTATTAACAAAGATAGGCAATTAACAGTACACAACAAGATTGCCTTGAAAGTAGCCTTCATCTTACATAAATGTATATATGTATGTAATTTAATCATACAATAATAATAGAAAAAACAAAAGACAAAATGCAGCCTTTCATGTATGTATCTTCCATGTGTATAAATGTACCTTCCTCAGGATTACGGTGTAAAGATAGATGTATAAATGAACATTCCCACCATACCTACTCCTACTTTTTCCACATTTAGACATACCTATTACAGCTGTGATGAAACCTATATGTACATATACAATCATGTATACAGATCTACCTAGGATTACATCAATGTGAGGGAAAGAGAAAAATCAAACAAACAAAACCCTGAAGTAATCAACAACTGGAGCCCATCTCCGAGCATGTATTTTAGAACATTAGACCAACATTAGTGCTAACTCAGACATCTGTCAACATCCAAATTATCCCTTTGAACATCCTTCCTTACATTAGTACCATTACTTCCTGGTACCTAACAAAGAAGGTACACTCACTGTTCATGCAGAGGCGGACCTTCCAGACCCTGTAGACCACACTGAACCTGGGATTGTTGACTCACTGTCCTCACTGGAACTGTTGCTGTCACTGTCTTGCAATGTATGTGGAAATGACCAAAAATAGTCACTTGCCCTGTTAGAGCTGATAATGTTACAACAACACACAATGTTGCAAACATTTTTTAACAAAAAGTCATTATGTTATAACTGGTTAATAATGTTTCAAAATGTTGAATCAAAATGCGCATAACATAACATTATGCACAAAAAGTTGTTACAACTTAAAACATTTTGTGTCAGCTGTTACATTATGAAGTGGGTAAAAAAAAAATCTTTGCATAATATAATAATGTTATAACATTATAAGTGAGTCAATAATTTATAATTTGTAACATTATTGGCCAGTTATAACATTATGCGTTTTTATACCATTTTTTGGTAACATTGTGTGTTGTTACATTTTGCGTCGTTATAACATTATCAGCTCTAACATGCCCGATAAAGGGTTGAAGTGAGGTGATCAAGTGCAGCTTTGATAATAGGTAGAAAACACACTGAAAAAGACCTCATCCTCATTTATCTAGTGTATTCACTCGACTCGAGGCAGGCTTTTCAAACTACTGAGTGAGAAAAACAACCTGAATTGCCTGCATCTACATTTTCTATTTTGGTTTCAAGAGGATATTTCAGGACAAAGAAAACAAAGAAAAGCAGTGGTCCGCCTTTCCATACCGAAAAAGGATAGAGAAAGAGATTCCTTTATGGGAGAGGGGTGGATCTGTGCATACAAATGCTTACTACTGTACAGTGAGCGGAGTCTTCCTGTTCACAGTGCAGAGCGCCTCGGGGCAGGCCAGGGAGCGAGGCCAGACTATTCCAGGTGGGCGCTGTGTTCCTGAGGCTTGGCTCAGAGATGAGAGGAGGGAGCGGATAAGCAGACTGTCTGTCTACTGTCTGACTACAGTATGCAGGGTGTGTGTTTATTATGTGTGTTTTAGTACTGTCTGCCGTAGCACATTTCAATTCAGTCGACAAGCTTAAGGTAAATCCACATTAATTATTTCTCTATACACAAAGACTTGAAACTTACTTTTCAAGTCGACACATTAATATCAGTAGTGTACAGAGTGGACAGTTACTTCTACTACCAATGTACGACCAGATTTAAAGTCTTAGTTCGTGTACTGTAAATATTAGAACTGCAGAATATATCGTATGAGCATCGTCATCGCAATGTACATGCGTACAATAGTCACATCACAGGTCCTGCAATGTAGGAGGTAAATGAACTCAACATATTCTCATCTAATTTCAAGTATACCTGACACACAGTTGCTGGTAAAAACATTGAAAAACAAAGAAGAAAATAACATAAAAAAGAAAATTACAAAAACAAAGAAAATCAGAGAAAATGAAGAAGAAAATCAGAGAAAAACAAAGGAGAAAATCACCAAAAACAAAGAAAATCACAGAAAACGAAGAAGAAAATCGCAATATATATCGCAGGGTTAAAAAAAAGTTGCAATGAAAGTTTTTTTCCAATATTGTGCAGCCCTAGTAAATATGTATTTTACTTTAATAAGGTCAATCAGTGCATTATGCATTGACACAGCAAGTAGATGGCATGGTAACCAAACTGAGCACCAGCCACTGAGGAGTAAGCTCATAAACATGAACTCTAGCCAATGGGAAGGCATCATGCTGGGAGGTGTGAGGACGAACCAAATGTCTGAACGACTGCTTCGTTCACTCAGTCGTTCAGCGTCCGTCTGTCACTTTGACTGCTGCCATCCAGTTTTCTACTTTGTTTTGAAGGGTCATGCAGATCAGATTATTTGATTCACGGAATGTAATAAGCAGCATGTATTCAGATGTTTATGTCAGATTTTGTTAAATAAATCTGCTGACTTTTATGAGGTTAAATCTGTGAATTATTTTTCGAGACAAAAATACAAACTATAGCTGGGCGATATCTCCATATTTTGAAATATATTGAGAATATTTCATATGCGATATAAAATAAACTATATTGTTTATATTGAGATAAATTATTTTGGGGTTAAACACCCCCCCCTCCCATGCCTTGTCTGCCTCTAACTCGGGAGGGTATCCTCATCTCTCCGTATCAGAGCACAACCTACTCCGCCCCCTTAACTCCGACATCAACATAGCTACGAATACAAACGAGGGAGAAGCTAATGATGGTTTGCAAAAAGAAAAAATAATGGCTCGCACATTTGGAGATGGTTCGATTTCCACTCAACCAATGTACAGCAGAAAAATGTGGACTGCAGGGAATGCTGAAAACTTATTCTTACGAAAGGTTCAAGCACGACCAATCTGTTCCATTATTTAAACAGTGGCATAAAGTACAGTAAAGTGTGTTTAGACCGGAGTCCATCTGAGAAGGTGGACTCGGATACGGGCCGGCTGGGCTCCAGTATGGTACGGGTGTGTGGAAGCAGTTCGTGTCCCAGCCCGGATCACAGGCGCTAGACCAGATGCTATGTTTATTCACCACTCTGATAACAGAGGTGACCGTAATCGTAACTAGAGTGGTGAACAAACTCCTCAACTGTTGTTTCTCCTGAAAAAAACTTGAATCCATGTGGTATGGGCTCAGATTCTCAACCAAACCACTGGGTTAAATATGAGAAACAACAGGCTAACAGCTAGAAAAGTATTTCCTGGGTTTGTCTTCTTCTGACTCCCAGGTTTGTTGGATAGCTTCAGAATTTTTTCCACATCGCCACCTAGTGTTTCAGCCCCGTAACACATTCATACTCAAATAAGGACCGTGGCTTGTCCTTGTGAATGTAACAGTGGGAAAGGTGTGAAGTATCCAGTCTATGCAGTTGAAGGGGTTTGTGGACATTTCACAGCCTTTCCCAGACAAATAAAAATGACCTAGTTATATGTAAAGAAATAAATAAGTCCTATGACAGATGTCTTTTTGTGTCTTTCTGTTTATTCCATCACCACTAATACTTTTATAACTCCCTCCTGCATCAACCCATCAACACTTATCTCTGCATAATATTTAATGTCACGCATTAAAGACTCGAATTTAACATTTACACAATGATGTATAGAATATTTCAAAAATATTGAGAGATATATATCGTATATCGCGATATAGCCTAAATATATCAAGATAATGGTTAGAGGCCATATCGCCCAGCCCTACTACAAACCAAACAAAGGAGAGAGATGAATGAAAATATATGTATTATGGGCAGACTGCAGCGTCTCAAGAGGAGCCAAAGCATCAATTGGTAAGAAATACAGAAATAAACCCACTGAGAGGTGAGTGTAAGAGCTGGAGGGGGATCTCTAACACAGCTGAGAAAAGACAAGAGTGAGTGTTTAACTCAAGGTATACTGCTACTGCAATACAATACTTCAACATTAAAAACCTTGGGCTATAATTTATTTTATTTATTTAACCTTTATTTAACCAGGAAAACCTCATTCAGATTAAAAATCTCTTTTACAAGAGTGTTCTGGCCAAGATGAGCAGCAGGACAGTAAAATAGTTTCCGACAGACATAAAACATTCATAAATAAAAACAACAACAAGTTTTCAATACATAAAACACAAGATCGAGTCAGACCTTCTAAAATCAATGTTATTAAAAGTGCACACAAGATTAAGAGAAAGTGCGTCAGACAAAACATCTACATCCAGATGTTTCTACCTCTAAGTTGTGCAACATTCTCTTCTCTCATTCTCAACATCCTCTTTATGTCTATAAAGACAATATCCCCACCTACAGAGTGCTGCATGTCTCTCACACATGTATGGTACATCAAAAACCACCTACTGTGCATTCGCATCTCCAAAAGCAAGGACACATCTATCTGATCTTTGATTAAAAAAACATACTTTCACCAGAAAACTTGCACTATGGAGTCAATAGCTCACATGTTGGAACAGTGAACAGAAGCTAATCCTCATTTGCTGTTGACTCATCTCTTCTGTAATATAGATTTAACATAAAAAAAAAATCAATAAAAAGAGGAATGATGATAACAGCTCATTTTAGATGGATGTTGCAAGGTTTCATATTTTAATATTCAATGCAGCAGCACGTGCACTCTTGAACACCATAGATCGTTTACTACTATAGAAAATAAGCAATTAATTAAATCATTATTGTTATTATTGTCATTAAATGAGCAAATGACACATATTGAACTTGAGTTGGGTAAGCCAGAACCCCTTTTTTTGTACATTACTATAGTAATTATAAAACTAGTCCTCCTGACCAGTCAACTGATAAAAATGTAATTAGCAGCAACATAAAATTAATCATTTGTAATTTTAATTAAGAAAATAATTCTTCGCTTTTCTGTTTTGTTTCACTTTAGAAAATTGTGAATTAAACATTTTGTCTTTAAGATACTTTAATGTTGATGGGTATTTTAACCATTTTTTGGGATACTTTAAATTACAGGTAAAGTTATGGCACAGTAGAGGCAGAGACGCAGAGGAGAGGGGGAGGAAAGAAGGACAGGACAAGGGAGATTAAGTGTCAGGTAATCTGGATTGCAAGAAAAAAGTGGATGAGAGTGTGAAAGCTGAACGAACGGCTTAAAGGCAAGAAGAAGAAAAGAGCAAAGGTGATCTGTGGTTATAATCTGGCTCAGCGCAGATGCAAGAGAAGGGGAGACAGATTTACTGCCACAAAAATATGATAGGAAAGATTCGGCTGTGTGGAAAAAAATCATGGCTGAGACAGACAAACACTTGGACAGACGGACAGACAGACACTCATGTATGATCTAAGACTTCATGGCAGCATCTGGTTTTCACCAAAACACATTTACGTCAATTTTAGAAAGTTCCATGAACTGATCAGAAGAGTAAAACCCGAAAACAAGAAAGCAAGAGTAGAAACTGAGCAAAGTAAACTGGGAGGTACAGAAATAATTTTCTTTCTGTAGTCAAATTAGAGATGATTCATTTATTTGCCCAATAAATCAGTGGTGATGTTGTAAAAACTGATAGTATAAGAAGAATTTGGTTCCCATAGAGACATTTATCAACACCGTAACAACTGTCCTGTAAACTTTACAGTAAAGTGCTGTAAAATTGTTTACCAATTACTGTAAAAATAATTACAGTAAATGAGGTTTCAGCTGTATATAAATTACAGTAGTGTATTGCTGTTCTATATTAGAAAAGCCATTAATTGTATTTCAGTTTTTTTATTTTAGTTTTGACTGTGCCGGTTCATGCTAATAGTGCTAACAAAGCCTGGACAATGGAAGGTATTTCCCAAATGGGGCTAATGTATGTAGCTAGTGTTAACTTACCCAGTTTTTTGCTGGCTCATATTTACATTCAGATCCTACACCCTGTATATTCTATATGAAAAACGACTCATAAATAAAATAATGTGAAATACAGTCACTCACACAAATACAGAAATATTATTCTGGCTAAAATGCTAGTAGACGCCAAGGTAAAATAGACAAATATTAGATATTGCATGAAGTTACTACTTGAATCCCATTTTAATTGTGTGAGTTAATAATATCTTACTTACACTTTATTGAGTGGATGGATGTGGGGTTTACTCACCCGTGTCCGCCTTCATATCCTCTTTGTCTTTTCCTTCTGATGCTAACAGTAAGTAATTGTAATATGTATTGTTTACAGCCAGGACCAAGTGAAAACACAACCATTCCGTAATTGTACAATGTGATACTGTGAACAAATGCTTGAAGTTAACCTAAATATGTTTTACCCATAATGCATTGTAACATACAGTTACACCTTCTAAATTTTTTACCGTAGGAATTACAGAAATTTGTTACAGTGAAGGCTATCTGCAAATGATCAAAAATCAAAAATTAGCTCAATTTTGTATGGCAATTTGGCATTCATTTCAACAGTTATTGAGTCTTTAATGTAACTTATTTCTGGCAGTGTTGAATATTTTTAATGATGGAGGGAAGTGACTTGATATTGACTAATTAATCTGACATTGACTGTTTTCACTTCTAATCTATCATTACTAACTGTCATTTACTGATAGTGTGTCTTTGTGTATATAGCGTCGTACTTTAATTTATATTTGCTACATCTTGTTCTTATAATTTACTAGAGAGACAACATATACCTGCACTTTATGCTTACGTAGTTGGAAAATAAAGATGATTCTGATTCTATATCGACCTCTAGAAGTCCAAAATAAGTCAGCCTTGTTGCATCTCAAATCCCAAACTTACACCATTTACAGTTGTGTAACTTACGACATCCTCTGTATAAATATGGGAAAATTCCAGAAAAAAACCCCCCAAAAAAACAGAAAAAAAACAACTTCAAAGAGATGAAGGATCTAAAACCTAAAGCAGCAGAGATCCAGGTTGTTGTGGGGAGTTGTGGTTCATAAAGCAGGTGACTAATCTCCTCAGGTCAGGAAGCATCAAGCTTTAAAAAAAAACTCGTCCATCCAAACCCAGCTACATAAACAGATCGTCAACCTCTGGATTAAAACACTGGGAACATATGACATCACTTGAAACAGGGTCAGCTGGATGCTCTTTGCAGACTCTTCTACCCTCCAATAAATCCATAAATCAGTTTTCAAGCGTACCAATCAATCACCTAAACCTTCCCCAGAGGCACCTTATTGACTGGAAATATATGGCTCTTTGAAGGGCAGCTGATGATTTCCTGGACCGATGACAAAACATGATGCTATGTTCACTCACAGCCGGAGGAAAATTCTGTTCAGTGCTCTTCCTTGAGACCGGAAGGTGCCATGAGTCCATATAAATTGTTTCCATACCCTGTTATAGTGTAAAATAGACCTATTTTTGAATCAAATAGCTGCGAAACACATCACACATCGCCATTTATTATTAATCTTCTGAACATCCTGCAAACTTCTTGTCTTGTTGAAAACTTTGCAATTCATTTTACACCAATCACCAGTCACTATTTGTTCATGTACACAGTATAATCACTTCCGTCACTTTTTATATGAAGTTTAACGATAGCATTAGTGATAGTAATAGTTTGCGGGCTGGTAGTTTTAGTGCACATCTGTCCTGTGTTACTGCTCTGCTGGTTTTTATGTGGCTATAGCGACAATGGTGCTGGTAAAGCTGATGACAGATGTTTCATTGCTGGTGATGGTGCTAACAGTTGCCATCTGTATTACATTATGACACTGGTGTTTCATGTTAAGGAAAAAAGTAGCTGTAGAAATGCTGTATAATTTTACTGTAACCAGGAACACAAAGCTGCTTCTTTATAGGTTTAGATTGACTCTTATATTGTCCATTCGTCACAGAAAGGGACCAAATACAACTCTACACATGTTTTACACCCATTTGGAGAAAAAAGCAGAAGACCATCACAAAAAACAGGTTAAAAACTACTATACATGAAGTTATAGTTCTTACCTTGGCTGGAATGCGTGCTGTCAGAAGGTAGGCTCGGTGCGAAGCAAGCGCCTGAGAAGAAAAACGGAGAGAATAATGAGTATGTAGCCGTAAATATACACTTTGCTGCAGTAAATATACACTGTGAACAAAAAAGAACAAGGAAATAAAGGACACAGAGTGCTTTCCTGCTGACTCATCAACATAAAAAGGCTTGTGACTCTGAAACACCTCAGAGTATGAAAAGAGAACAAAAAAGAAACATGACAAGAGCAGGGAAAGAAATCCTGTCTACATAGGAAGAAACAGGAAAATGTACATTGAATCTTTAACAGAGGAGAGAGGATATTTATCAATGTGTGACTAACTATCCATCCATTCATCTATCTATAGTCACAGAAAAAAATATTAGACCACCTTATGTTTTCTTCAATTTCTTGTTCATTTTAATGCCTGGTACAACTAAAGGTACATT
>JAPTGZ010000009.1:15576451-15588301 GCA_029814645.1 Fowleria isostigma
CCCCCCAAGACCTGACATGAAGCTGTCTATCAGTCCCCCGCTCCAGCCCAAGTAGCCTCAGTACACTTACTCAGCCAATGGCGGACTGGTTAACGTGCATGGTTGGTAACCGGCCAACTGGAGTTCGACACCGACTAAGTCCTCTTCTATTTGTCACCATTGTATTTGATTCAACTCAAATCCATTTAGCTTTGATGGAAAATTTTACTGTGCAAAAACAGAATGGCATCTCCAGTACCAGGGTTTCATCTATTTGGACTAGACTCCTGCACCGCCCGCAGAGCTGAATGTACGCTCACTGGACATGTGTTCACTGGATGCATTTGTAGCTGCAACACAGACGAGCATTTTTAACATCCTGGACAGAAAGGCCATTGTCTGTGACGTCCACAGGTTTAGAATGTGCTCTCCATCCCAGAACAAGTCCCTCAATGTAGCGCTGGACCTCATCTTTCTCTAACATCTTCTTTACCTTCATCCTCCCACTCAGTAAACTCATCTCTTTTTCTTTCTCCGGTTTGAGGGTGATTTTATAAGATTGTGTGCGCTATAGTGACAACAGGTGTAAACTTGTTAGAGACCATCCTGCATAAATGAGGACTTAACATGTGTTTTCATGAACAGCGATGCATAATGGAGACAGTGACTGAAAATATAGGAGACGCAGCACCAATGGAAACAGTCTGTTATATGGAAGGAAATGGCAACACCAGGAACTCTGAGAGAGAGAGAGAGAGAGAGAGAGAGAGAGAGAGAGAGAGAGATGTGATATGTTGCAGTACTTAGACCACACTGCATCTGGCGCGCGCCGTGACAGGAACGCACAGTACCTGGTGCCTGACACGCACCGGGCACTGTGCTGGTCTTGGTTCTGTCGGTGCGTTTGAGTCCAGTCTCTGTCTGTCTGTTTGTGTTGGAAGAATGATGAACTACTGCAATAGATTCATCCCGGTCTGTGGATCTCTGTGTGTTAATGCATCCACGAGGCTGTCAATGTGGAGACAAGGTGAAATATGTTTAATAAATATTTCCTCATTCATTCATAAATGTCAGAGGAGGGTGAAGAGAGTGAAAAGCGTTCATTAACACATGCAAACCTCCTTTACTTGTCTTTTTGAGACGTATTAGATATAGATGCAGTTTTTTTTCCCCTCCCTTCCACTGGTGCCCCTTCCAGAAAGTGGCGCCCTAGGCGGCTGCTTAGTCGGCCTATGCCACGGGCCGCCCCTGCATACAGACATACACTTCCAGGCACCAATTGCTAAAATCATAGTTTCTTCTACATAGATGAGTTATTATGAGGCTTATGAAGTTATGTTAGTGCTTTGACCTGTGGGGATCCATAGGTTCTAGATGTGGTAGTTTTTATGCTGTTGTGTATTCGTGCATTCTGTACTGCATTTGCCCAGCATTCACTGCCAAAGCGTTCTAGCCATAGCAATGGGACTGTAAAGCTATTGTATTCCAAAATTACTAATATCTCTCAAAATATTGGTCCTTTCAACTTGCAGTTTCTGTTACTGTCTTCCTTGACCAAAATTACATAAGAATGCTAAATTTCACACACACAGAAGCCATTGACTTTATAATATAGATGATGATGTTGTTATTTTTGCTAAGTTTTCTGTTTGTTGAACCACGGTTCTGACTAAACTGTGACACTTCTGGCCTTGTTTGGACGATTACAAACAGATCTTTAGTGCCGCTATTGACAACACAAATTATAGAGAAAACAGAAGTGATTTGAGGTTGTGCTGCCCAAAAACATTTTCCATCTAAAATCAGAGCTAAGCTAACACTAATCCACCAACTGATGTAGCACATGAAAACAATGTTATTTTGAGTGACTGTCAAAATAATCAGCTTTGAGTTTTAGTTTGAAGAAGAAACTCCGTCTGCCCTTCCGTCGATCCATACCCGGAACACCTCCCCAGGGAGGCGTCCAGGAGGCATCCAAAACAGATGGCCGAGCCACCTCAACTGGCCCCTCTCGAGGTGCGCACAGCCACCCTACAGAGTATCAAGTGGTCAAATCAACACATAACCACTTAAATGAATACACACTGAAACCGTTATGTAACTTAATCACCATTGCAAGAATGGATTTATATTTACAGTAGAGCATTGTCTCTATTCAACAATGCAATTATGAGTGTTTCTGTATCTCTCCATGTTTCCAGACATATTTCATCCAATTTATGAGCACACAACATCTATATTTTATAACTAGTGAATTATGAATATACTTCAATTATGATTTTGAGAACTCAGAAACCAAAACAATCAAAGATATACAGTAGATTCACAAAAAAATGTTGTCATATCCCCTGTCCGTGATGCATTTTCAGATACAAATAAATAGTGGAGGCTCCTTGCAGTGCAGCCTTAAAGCAGAGGCATGAGTGGCACCAACAAAAGCTCGTGGTGGCCTGCAGGTTCCCATTACAGGTGATCACATGGGACTAAGGAATTGGGTCACAACCATTTTCTCACTGTCCCCAATGACAGACCCTGAGGTTAAAGAGAAGGACAAGAGAGGTGGCAGGGAACGACAAGAGTCTTTGCTTTGGGTTGTCTAACAATTTAGGATTCTCTCACAGTTTTGGCTTTTTATGTCTGTGATGATAGGAGTTAATGAGATGTAGTCGGTGTCATTTTTCAGAGCTTTGTTGCTGTCATCCTGTCAGCCTCAGAGCTTGTTGTGCTGTCTTATTAAGTGGGAACAGGAAGACCCCATTTCACTACGGAGCCTCTGGGTTGTAATCAGCAGAGTCATGTTAGGACAAGCTGGAAAGAAGTTCCCATAAGTCAAAGAATCTAATGCAGAAACATAACAGCATCACTTCAGTAGCAGGCTAGTCATGTTTGTTTTACTAACTGGCGTGGTAGACTGTTGGTTACAGAGACAAATATGTGAAATGATGAGGAATAAAACTACAGGAAATGTGTGGTGAGTGAAGTCTCCAATTTATCCAAACACATCAATAACCAAAGTCAAAATCTAGAGAAAACTAGGGAGAGGAATGAGGCGAGAAAAAAGTGGTGCTTGGAACTTGTGGAGGGACTGAATCGAAGCCCAACTTCCTGTGGTTGAAAAGTCAAAACCACACGTCAGAATATTGTGTAACTTTGAAGAAGAGGGGCTTTCTGATAAAACCACAGAAATACAGAGAGCACTAAACTCTGCTAATGATGAAGCTCTCGGTAAACTGTTTTACTATGCTGGTAAAATTTTAAAAAGCCACAACATTTTAGGATTTGTTTTGTCATTGTCGTTTTAGGGTACTTGTTGGAGCCATTCTGATTTACAACCAGTAATTTCAGGAGTTCCAACATCCTGGTGTCAGCGTGACTGTGTGTGAAACAATTATCTGCATCGACTTTAACGTAATCTTAATCTTAATCTTAATCTTACTAAACCCATCTTGTCTTGTCAGAGGCTTGAGATGTAACTGCTGTGTCATGGTACGACACAGCGCTGTTTTTGTTTAAAAGGTTCAATCTGTTAGTGGAGATTTAATTGTAATGCTGTATAGCAGCTTTGTTTCACGCTGTGCCACTCCCACGTACAAAGCAAACAATGAGATGCAATAAAGCTGTTAACTATTGGTGACAGTCTCTGGCTGGGACAAACACACAGACACACACTATTACACTTTCCATTATTTACGACAGGAGTTCAGGAGGACCTACGCCAAACCTCTGCTATCATAACTTTCAACTACAGCCAACACTCCAGCGCATGTAGTACATGACTAATGGGTAGTACAAAGTGTTATGATCATTAGGTCAGACACAGGCATGAAAGCCAAGAACAGTCAGAGTACAAATCCTGCTGTCTCATTCCTAAGCATGCAGCACTGAGTTAACACTTGATGTACAGAGGAGATGGAGCTCCAGACCAAACAAATAAACAGGATGGGAACATTCATTACTCAGGTAGAAGTAAAAATAATAGGGTTTAAACAGATGTCTGTAGAAGTTGAAGTATTAACTCAAGCTTTTTACTCAAGTAGAAGTATAAAAGTACTGGTTTCAAAACTACTTTAAGTATAAAAGTAAATATATGGGGAAAAAATGCCATTAGTAAAAAAGCTTAGGTGGTGCTACAAGGGCCTATAGTGCACTACCCACCTCCCCAAAAAACATTTTTCCAAAGGCCACAAAGACTATAATGTTATATTAAAATGTTAATATATACAAATGTGAGAAGCACTAGTCTGTCCGTTTCAGTCGCATATATGTCTATTGAAAATGAATGCATTTTAGTCAATGCAAATGCATGAAAGAACCATATATGTGTACTACTGAGCATTAACATGGATTTATAGAAGCACAAGATATGATGAGTAGTTGAATATAAGTATTGGAATGGAGCATAAAGTCAGGTGTATATCCTGTGTATATGCCAATAGGGTGTTGACATGGTTTACGTTTATACTTCTCATCCAACCACAATCAAATACACTCTATACGGATGGCGCATTAATGTGGATAGTTTTTTTATTTAAACAATAACAAGCCAGAATGAAAACAAGCTGAAATGAAAGGAGTAACAAATGATAAAGAGGAGTAACAAGGCTATTTTTAAAATGTAAGGACTAGAAGTAAAAAGTCAGCTGAAAAATGATTACTCCAGTAAAGTATAGAAAACCAAAATTTCTACTTAAGTAAGGTAATGAAGTATTAGTACTTCATTACTTGACACATCTGCTGATGGGCAGTTCTTCACTATAACATGGCCTGATTACAGCCACATTATACAACCCCATTTAAAAAACACTAACAGTTTTAGTGAAAAACAACATCTTTCTAAATAGTCTAAACCTTATAATTTACATTCATTCAACATAATCACCACTATTAAAGTGTTTAAATCAACTTTTTTTTTTAAAATGAATCAACTTACTGACGACGTTAGTAGTTGTTATGTAAAAAGATTTTTAAAAATCACTATTTTTATTCTGGACAGCATATTCCCTCTTTAGTGCCTGCTCTACTGAGGTGCCCTGGACCTCCATTCTACTTGACAAAGGCCAAAGGATGCTGGAGAGCTGACGATGAGTATGACTGAAATCTGAAACAAAATAACTCCTGCAATTCAGCCTGTACTGGAAGCCAAAGGAAGTGACAATAGCACAATTCCCTCATACTGGCCTCTAAAACCACAATAGTAGACAGTAGATGCCATGTTGAATCCCATTCAACTCATAAATATTCTGTTTTTAGTTTAATTTAGTAAAAACATTAATATTACTACCATCACCAGCAGCATCAGAGTACAGTCATATTGTCCTGTTTATAGCTGAAGTGTGCAATGCCTCATTAAACTCAGGTTACACTTAGACACATGACAAAGTGCAGTCATTTTTATAATCTTATATAACTTTATAGCATCTATTTTGTAGCCAAGGTGGGCAACTAGACACTCAAGGTCTACAGGAGAAAACAGTTACTGCTAATAAGAGGACACATGTCTGCCCTCTCATCTTTAAACTGCAATAAAAGTGTCAAAAAATATATTTTTTCGCTAATTATTTTTGCACCTTTGTTTAACTTAACTTTCAATATTTGACCATTAATTATCATTATTATAAACAATAAATGCTTAAAACTGTGAATTTTAGGAAAACAAATTGACTTTAAGTTTTTAGCAAATTTATTACCTGACAAATGTCCAGAACAAATCTTTTTGAGATTACAGAAATAAACTTTCAAATATTTTACATGTGCTCCAACATGTTTTTTGGTCTTGAACATTAAGTAGCCATAATTTTGGCTTCATATTTTTTGTTATTTCCAGGTGTATTTTTGTCTGTGTGGAAGTCTCTAAAACAGGTCCTTTCTATTTGTAACAGGGTCCCAAATTGCTGCCATAAAGTGTTGTATGGTGTTGGAAAGCTCAGGATCTCAGCTTTCTGAGACCATTCAAATTTTGCGGAAACTGCAAATGGTTCAGGAGTTGCAATAATTCGAATTCTGAAAATGTGTAAATGCAGCGCCAGAGAGACTGCCGTTGTCAAAAGGTTAAAACTCAAGCTAAAGTAATTGCTGGTGTACTTTCTATGGATACTGGACTGCTGCTGTCACATCTACAGTCACGGAAAAAATTATAAGAGCATCAAAAGTCATCAAAAACAATGGTTATGCAATGAAGTACTAACTCCTGTGTGTATCATGTGTCTAAAACAGACAGAAAAGAAAACATGGAATGTCTAAAAGCACTGTTTTTGTCTTTACAATGGCATATATATTGATGTAAATACTTATATGATTTTGGTTATTATCAAAAAACGAATGGAAAATAGATATCAGCTCTGAAATTATATTTGTCCAAATAAATGTACCTTTAGTTGTACCAGGCATTAAAATGAACAAGAAACTGAAGAAAACATAGGGTGATCTAATAATTTTTTTCCATAAATGTACAGTGTAACAATATTTACATCATCTGTTTTTTCCCCCTATTACAAAATGTTTGCTGTGATCCCTGTCCAGCTTTCCATTTTGTTGCTGTTAATTCATGTCTATCTCACAGCAGGAGTTTTAAAATATACACACATTTTTAATTATGATTCTACTCCTTTTCCTTCCTCACTCTGCTTATTTTTATCCTCCTCCTTCTCCCATCCGCCGCTCTCTCCTCCCCTCTTCCCTGGGGTGTGTTTGATGGACTGATGTTATTATCTCAACCTCCTTCATCCCTCTGTCTTCAAAGCAAGGAGATGACTGTATCTATCAAGCTTTAGTATGCTTAAGAGACGCCTAGGGCACTGTAGTGTTCCACTCCCAGTCTGAGAGAAGCTCGGTGGGAAAAAAAAAAGGGGGAAAGCCTTATGGGAGCGAGAGTGTGAGACAAACAATCAAAATGAATGAAAATAGCGAAATTCCTCCTTTAGTTTACACTGTTGATAGATGCTCTGGCCTCTCTGAAGTAAATCAAGCGTCTCATAGTATGTGGCTGCAGTAAAGTGGCAGGAGACGTTCAATAAATGTCAATGAAAAACATCAAATCTGTGGGATGTGTCTGAGTGGGAGACAGATCGACTGTGTGTTTGACGTTTCAGGTGATTTATACACGGAAATACTGGGTATAGCTTACATATCAGGCGTGTTTGTGAACTGATGCTCACTATAATGTCTACAGTTGATCCATAAAGGCCCAAACAGCCACGAGCAACCAAAAACAACCTACTGATCTACAACATTTAATAACTAATGATCCACAAATCCTATCAATATGTTGAAATAATTGGAGTATTATACAGTTATTCATCTTTCCATGGTCATCATATATGACCCATTTGGATGTTCAGAGGCTCTGTAGTTACTGTGGAAACACAGTCATCTTCTACAACATTGATTCTTCAGTAAAACACATGGAGTTGAATCAATGACAGTGGATGGACACAATGGGTTTTAAGTTCAGTTAATGAGAAATTTTGCTGAAAGTCACTTTTTCTTCAGTTTTCTCTTTTTCTGATAAATTTACCCTCAACATTAAACTGAGTTTTTAGGAACATCTATGTGATCGGTAAATTAAATAAAGGGAAAAACCAGATTTTCACTGTTAAATAAAACAAAAAGCACAATATAGAGGATAATATCATAATAAATGTTGATAAATCACTTAAGAAAGGTTGAATATAGAGAAAAATTTATTTGGGAACTGGCACAAAAGTAGCACTGGGTCTTTATGGGTTAAGTGAAATCTTTAGTAACATTCCCATGGAGAATACAAAAAATGACAAACTGGTACTTGACTAGAAGTTGTTCAAAAACTGAGTTGAGAAAAAAGGCAGAATTGTCTCTTTCTCTCCTCAAACATATGCTGCCATTTTTAAATTTGGTTCATGTCTTCTATTTCTTTTATACTGATATTTCTGAGCTGCTTTATTTTATTCCCTTTATGCTTCTATGGCTGTTGGTCTATTTGTTCTCAGCCTCTCAAGTCTTATATTCTTTTTTGATCGCCTTTGTCTGGCTACAATGAAATATCTCAAACCATCATCACTGCAGACCAGAACATTTCAACAAAACTTGCATTGCATCACAATTTCTGATTTCACAACATCCTCATAAAAGAGAGTATTTCACTGCATCCAACTGTAGTTATTGTTTGTTTTTTCACTCAGCCATTTCCTCCGTAATCAGTTTCTCAAATGCTGTTTTCTACACAACGGCTAACAGTGGTTTATTTGTTCAGTGTGGTCAAGGAGTGCGTTGATACAAACTCACCATGTCATTCTCATTCTCTGCGTCTGGATGAAATACCAGAGCCACTCTACTGGAATTCCTCACTTCCCAGTACTGACTCCCACATCTTTGCATTGTTTTACTATGTATGTGTGTGTTTGTGTGTGCGCACTACTAGCCTCCGTTCCCATCTCCCACATGGTGACATAGTTTTAACACAGTCATGTCAAAGAGTTATCCCCCCAACCAAAGACTAGATTGTAAATGGGATGGTTTTCCAGTTTCTAACATATGAAAATAACATTACATGGTAGAAGTGTAACAAAAAAAGTGGCCACCTATGGACATGATCTATGGCAGGGGTGTCATTTTAGTTCAGGGGCCACATACAGCCTAATATGATCTGGTGAGCTGAACCAATTAAATAATTACAATGAAAAAAGTCAAATTACACTGAAAAAATGTTTACATCGACAAGGTGTTTTTAAAAAATGTAAATAATATAAGCAACCTGAAATGTCTTAAAATAAATATTTGCCATTTTTCACACTATTTTGCCTTGGTTTCTCATTGACACACGTATACTTGCAAAAAAAAAGACTAGACCACTCTATGTTTTCTTCAGTTTCTTGTTCACTTTAATTCCTGGTACAACTAAAGGCACATTTGTTTGGACAAATATAATGATAACAACAAAAATAGATCATAAGGGTTTAATTTAAAAGCTGATATCTATCTAATTTCCATAGTTTTCTTAATAATAATAATAATAATAATCATAATAATCATAATAACAAAAATTACATAAGTTCTTACATCAATAGCTATGATACTGTACTGACAAAAACTGTGCTTTCAGACATTCCATATTTTCTTTTCTGTCTGTTTTAGTCACATTATACACAAAGGAGTTAGTACTTGATTGCATAACCATTGTTTTTGATGATTTTTGATGGTCTCATAATTTTTGCCACAACTGTATATTTACAACTTACAGATCAATAGCTGGGTTTCCATTACAGTTTTCTGCAAAATAAAAGTGATATTTCTACAATTTCAACAAAGCAAAATTACTTCTTGTATGTGTTCCCATTGAAGAGCGTTTGGCCCCTGATGCGTGATTCTAGTAAAGTCCTATCTACCAGTCCCACGATATGTCGTAGTTCTCACAAAAAGAGGCGAGGGGGTCTGTGCGTACCTCATGTCACTCTGCAGGTGCGTCTGATCGTCCAAAGGCAAAGTCTTATGTCAGTGGTCATGCATAATGGATTTCTGGGAGAGAATTATACAGAATTTGCCGAGTCCTGGATCCAGAATTTCTGAATGACAACATTTAATGAACTGTGATGTTATAGAACCTCTTGTGACACTGGACTTGCCATGTCCGTGGATAGTGAAAAGCACACAAAATGTGTTTCCATTACACTTTCGCGGAATACTTCTATATCAAAATGTCTCAAAAACTGCTTCATGAGAGCGTAAAACTTTTTTGCAATGTTTGACAGATTTTGCGACATTCCTGTGTTTCTATTACCAATTTTCTGTTACGCAAGTTGCATGTCACACATTTCTTTGGGTAATGGAAACCCAGCTACAGTGGATCCAAAAATACATAAAACATTTAATAACAGGCAGAGTATGGTTATAACTGCAATTACTTCTGTTAAAAACATTTCAGGTTGGTCATATTTGTTCAGGTAATTTACATTTTGTTGTGGAAGAATAGTTTGTAAATGTAAACATTTTCATGTAATTTTACTTTTTTACACTAAAACAAAGAGAAAAATAGGAAGTTGTCATTATTTACAGTTTATTATGGTAGTATTTTACTGGTCCAACCCACTTTAGACCATACTGGCCTGAATGTTGCTCCCAAACTAAAATGATAGTTAAAATCTGCCGTGTAATTTTGCATTTCACAATTTCACCCCACAGGCTGAATCGGACCCTTTGGCGGGCCAGTTTTGGCCCCAGGCCTGTACGTGATGGGCTGTATCTATGGGGTTGTCTGTTGCTGTTGCCTGTTTGGAAAGATCACAATAAAAATCTGGGGGAAATGAATAAAACAACTTCAACCAGAGTCTCCCCTGCTGTGTCTGATAGGAAATAAATCTCTGAAACCACCAGGATTTTCTGAAGCAGTTTGGGATGGCAGTGAGTGGTTTTATTGTAGCAGCCAGACTTATTCAATGCAACTGGAAGAGTCCACACAGACCACAGATGACAGAGTGGCCTAAACTTATGACACAGACTGGTTCTTATGAAATGCTCATTGCATGGGTGAATATTGTCTAGAGTAAAACAAGTGAGATCTGGCAGAAGATTATGGTACACATAAGAGAAACTACATCATAATATGTGACATTAGGCAAAAGACTAAGTTAATTGAACTGACATTTAGGGAATTGGTTATCTTTTTTCCCCCTTTTCATCCTTTTCCTTTCCTGTTTTACTGTGTGGGTTTGTGTTGTATCATCTTTGTATAGTGCAGTGTATCTGTGTACAGGGAAAGATTTATACAAATTTAAATAATAAAACATTTTAAAAAGGCCTGCTATAAGATCCATCAGGCATAATGAAGACAGCTTTGTGAGGTCCTGTGTGTTTGTCATACGGCAGGAATGTGATGTTTACGTGACCCAAGACTGGACTCAGTGTCTGACGACAATGAAGTTGATTAAAGTCCACTTTTATTGTCCCTGGAGTAAATTCAACCTCTGCATGTGACCCATCCTAGTGCATCAAGGTACAGTGGGATACCACAGAGGGAGCCAGGGGAACAACTCCAGATTTATGCCTTGGTCAAGGGCACTGATAGGAGAATTAACCTAGCATAAATGTTCCTGATAGCAGAGGACCCAGAGGAAACCGGTAGGGTACAGGGAGAACATGTAAACTCCACACAGATTGAATATTCTTCCTGTGTTGTGCATGTTAACGGAAATGTACATAAAAGCAGTAGTGTGCATCCATTTTTGCATTTTCCAGTTTTGTTATTACTGAGAAAAGCAGTTTTTTAGTCCTGCAAATTTAATATAAAAGGGAAAGAAGAATCTGCACCATCAAGATAAACAATGTTTAGTGGTGCTTGTCTCTGTCACTAGTCAGAGAGGTAAACACTCAATCACTGTCCAGTGTTTTCAGCCTGTTCTGCCTCTGCCCTTTCCACTCTATAGAATCCACTACAAATGTCTTATAACTGACTCGTTATCTGCGTTTTTACACAGTGTAACAACTATCAGTTAGCAGTTTACCTGTCAAAAATCTTTATTACATAACTGTGATGTCAGCTGATAAATTATCCAACAGAAATTACCCCCCAAATATTTAAGCAGTTGCAACAGATTTTTTTTTTCTATTTTTATCTGTTTATTTAAAAATGACACTTCACATTATTCATCATTCTTGGAAAATGTGCCACAATGAGCCAAAAGACTTTTTTTAATTTTTCTCCCTAAACAGATTGTACTGACACCCTAAAAACCAAAGTAAAAGATTAAACACTACACTTATATTGATTAAAAGCATGTATAAGTAAAAATAAAAGATCAATAGTGATATGAATAAAAACATTATTACAATACAGTAAACCCTTGTTTTTCGCGGGGGTTACGTTCCAAAAAGAACCCGTGATAGGCAAAATCCGTGAAGTAG
>JAPTGZ010000009.1:15650463-15669393 GCA_029814645.1 Fowleria isostigma
GGCTTCTGCAGAATTGGATGATGAGCTGATCATTAATTGAACCAGGTGTGCTGGAAGAGGGAAATATCTAAAACGTGTAGGGCTGCGGCCCTCGAGGACCAGGATTGCCCACCCCTGAGTTAAGATGATCAAACTCAGCAATGATTTTCATCATAACCTGCCTTTTTCAGCCATATATTTTAAGGTCAAAAAGTCAAAGCTCAGAATATTTTAATCCCACAACAGTCTACTACAGCGAGACACTTACTCACCTTTAATATTTCAGAATACACATGTAAATCTCAGGTTTTCAGTTATTATGAATATAAATATATGTGTCATATTTTACCGAGTAAAATGGGGTGTGTGTTATATATTCCGAGCAGATACAGGTGTAGATCAGCATCTCTTTCAGTGTGGTCTAGTTTTGGTTGCAGAGGTGAGACTGTTGAAGTTGATCAAAATGAAATAATTTGAGAATGGAAGTAAATCCTGTTTAATTTTTGAAGTTTCATAATGATTAAGGTTTTATTTTTTTGTTTTTTTTCATAAATCACCACATTTGTATGCTGTATTTTTTTCCTTTAAAAAAAAAAAAGTCTGATTGTGTAAAAACACAGTAGGTATATTTACTGTAAATGTAAAGATTGCAGTAGTGTTTTTTGTCATCATATTTTCCTCCTTTAGAATTTTATGAATATGCAATTCAAACTATTTTATTCAAACACACACTCAGGGCAGTTGGCCAATTTGGTGCCAGAGAAAAAAATTGCTCTGTGGTGCCCTAAAAATCAAACTCCATGTTGCTTAAACCAGAGAAATGTATTTTAATTACGAATGTTGCAAATGAGAAAAGCAGGAATATACCTATTGAAGTAACTAGAGGATAGGAGAAAACTATGACAACACAGTACTGACAGGAAATCACACTAAGATCCCACGGCATGTCCACTATAACTCTGCTAGAGTACAGAGATTCACATAATATATGAAATTAAATGCTGCAAAGTTCTGTGCAAAAGTCTCAAGCCCAAGTTACAATGGTCATACATCTAGAATTCTCCATGTCTGCATCAAAACACAGCTGGGAATATACAGGAAATATTTAAATGGCACTAATACAAAAACTCAGAGAAAAACAATTTCTCTGGACTAGCGTGGCCTCCTTCTGCACTTGTCTTGAACTCTTGTGTTCAGACGATATGAGATTCACTCCATTAATCTCCTGGTGCTTTGCAGCAGGTTTCATTCAACACATGTCAGATGTTTCCTTTTGTTTTGGCTGCTTTTTGACAAAGGAACAGACATCACGCTAAATTCTTTTAAGACTACCAGCTGTAAATGGCTTTAAGTTGAAATTTTGTTTATGTATTTTTAACACTGGGTACCATATTTTTTGGGCTGTAAGTTGCACTTTTTTTTCATAGTTTGGCTGGTCCTTGGACTTTTACTCTGGCGCGACTTATAGTCTGAAAAAATACGGTATTTATTTTCTGTATCTTGTTATATCTTAATAGACAAACTGAGAAATAAATCTAAACATTCATGACAACCCTGTAAAAACAACACATATAAGACTCTTCTGCAGTACTGTATGTCCATGTCATGTGTCTCATATATTCCCTATATCATGCCTTTTGCAGTTACCCATCATTTTAACCTTTAAAGACTCAAATATACACCAGCAACCGAAATCATGTACTGATCTAAAATGGTTAATACCTGTTGATCCACTAATCCTATTAATACATGTCAAAAATTGGTTTAAAATGCAGTTTTTCATCATTTCATGGTCATCAGACATGACCCATTTGGATGTTCAGAGGCTCCGTAGTGAATGTGGAAACAACATCAGTCCAAATATTTTTGGATTTATTACGCAAATATTCCATTATAACCTCTCAGCCTATTGCAATTTAAGTGGTATGAGAGGAAATAAGAAGTATGTGTCTGTGTGTCACAACAGATGTTTCTCATAGGTGTTTTCAGAATGGTCTGGAAGTGTTAAACAGATGTGATTCTATTTATCTGTTGCTCTATCCATCTTCAAAATTAGTCTATTGGTTTTGACAAAAAGGAAAGAGCCGGAGAAGGTATATGTTTAATTTTTTTTCTATGACCCACTGATTTCAGCTCCTGCAACTTCTGTGTCTTTACTTTAACCCATAAAGACCCAAACAACTACTGTGACCAAAAGCATCCACTGATGTAAAATGTTTAATACTTGTTGATCCACTAATCCTAACCAATATATGTAAATAATTGGTGTAAAATACAGTTTGTCATGTTTCATTGTCATCAGATATGACCCATTTAGATGTTCAGAGGCTCCATAGTTACCGTGGAAACACAGTCATCTGCTATAATATTGATTCATCAGTAAAACCCATGAAGTTGGATCAATGACAGTGGATGGACACACATGTTTTATGTTCATTTAATGACATGTTTTGAAAAAAATGTCTATTTTTATTCAGTTTTCTCTGTTTCTGATATAATAGCCCTCAACTTTAATCTGAGGTTAAATGAACATCTGTATGAAAAGTACATTAAATATAAGAAAATAGAAGCTATGCAATGGAAAAATGCAAACTACGGAGGATTATTTTATGATAAATGGTGACAAATCACATAAAAAAATTAAATATAGGGGAAAAAAGTAATTTGAGAACTACCACAAAAGTAGCACTGGGTGTTTATGGGTTAAATCTAAATCGTATCATAATCATGATAATCATTAGTTATTTCGGTGTCCTAGTGCATAGTGCGTGATATGTGTAATGGAAGCAGCAGCCCAGCATGTAGCACATGTAATCGGTGCATTCTGAAATCCAGCAGTTATTCAATTACACTGAACTCCCAGAGTGAAAGTCGGGACTGCTAATTGAAGGTGAAAGTTGGTTAAAGTGACGTCTGTGGCAACTTTGAACTGGGGGTGTTCAGACATGGAACAGACGTCAACAGAAATAACTCTCTGTTTCATGCACTTCTTAAGGTCAGTTTATTCCCCGTTAAGTCAATGAGGTAAGGTGACCGTGGAGTAAAAGGTTTTCAGAAAGCCCAGGCCACACCGTTTGGATCTGTGTTGTTGTTCTGACAGAGAAGAACCATGTTGCCTTGTTAAGGTTCTTGACCTTCTCATATTCTCCTCTCCGCCTTCCTGCGGTCCACCTCAGAGTTCTTGTTTCAGTATACTTTATATCTCTCATTGCCCTGGCCCCTCAGATGGAAATCATAGTGGACAAGTCTTTATTTTACTAACTGATGAATAAGCCTCAACAGGATACTGAAATTATCAATATGGGGCATAGATAATACAGAGAAAATTCAGAAGTGTGGAGCGAAAGTGGACGGTGGAGAGAAGACTGAGAGTAGTGAAGCTATTTATTGGATGAAGGCCTATGAGCCAGATACTGAAGGAGTGTGAAAGAAGCAAAGCAGCAGCAGAGAAACAGGCATGAAAGAAGGATAAGGGTTCCAGCAGACCTTGTGCCCAGCTTTGGAAGTGTTGCCAGTCAAAGCAATGAGTCACATGTGACCTTGAGAGAAGAAATAACAGCAGAGGGATCCCAGGACTTCCACAGTAGCTCATGTGGTCACCTTGTTTTCTCTTGTGAGGTTTCAGAAAATGATTTAGGGGAAACTCTGCTAAGCTTATGAACTGCGTGGTGTTGAGAGTGACGCATGCAACAAGGCTCCTTCTCAGGAGATGTTCGATTAAGAAGTGTCTGTTTTAACACACTCGGATCTCTACGGTCTAAACTGATAAAGCTATGATGGCATGCATGAGTTCATTACAGAAGAAACACTACTGAAGGTGAGACTACTGCTTAAGTTTGAATCATACAAGCGCAGTCTGTAATCTTACAATGTGTAAGAATTGCATGTGTTAATGTAAAGTTTGTGTTGGAATATGTATTTTAGCGGGAGGCAGTCTGTTGACTCTTTTTCTAAGTTAACGTCAGCTAATATTGTTGCTTCTTTAGAGTAGAATAGAGGAACTGAAGAAACCAGGATCAAGTGTTGTATTTATATTGCTACATAAAAATTATAAAAACATGTCGTTATTATCAATATACTGTACACTGTGACAAATTCCTGTAATTTCTACAGAAAAAAATTACAGTAGCTTCTTGTTCCAACAGTTTACAAGGTGTAACTGCACGTTGCAATGCATTATGGGTTAAAAAAAAAAAAAAGGTTTATGTTTATTTCAAGCATTTGTTGACAGTATCAAATTATAAAATTATGTAATGGTTGTGTTTTCACTTGGTCCTCACTGTAAACGATGTAAGTTAAAGCACACTGTTAGTATTAGAAGGAAAAGAACAAAGAGGACATGAAAGAGGACAGTGAACCCCACATCAGTCCACTCAATAAACTGTAAATAAGCCCACAAAATTAAAATGTGATTCAAGTAGTAACTTCATGCAATATAATTTGACCATGTAGTTGTCTATTTTAACTCAGTGTGTAATGTAGAAACTCCAAAATCCGTATTTTACTCATAATATTGTTTCTGTATTTGTATGAGTGACTGTATTTCACATTCTTTTATTTATCTTAGATGAAATATACTGGGTGTGGGACTCAGAATGCTTTGCAAAAAATTGGTTAAGTTAAGTTAACACTAGCTGCACACATTAGCTCCATTTGGAAATGCCTCTGATAGCCCAGGCTTCATTAATGCAGGTATCACTGTTAGAGCTGTTAGCTCTGTTAGCATGGCTACAGTCGAACTGGAGCAGTCAGAGCTAAAAAAAAAAAACCAAACTAACTAACAAAAACATCCAGTATTTTACTAAAATTATTTTTATAGTAATTAGCAAACAATTTTACAGCACTATAGTGGCGACTCTTTGCCTGGTATTTACAATAAATTCTACAAGAAATTTGTTACAGTGTGTGTGACCTAAAGTCTTCAGCTTAGAAATGGAGACCGGTGCCTAGAGCAGACTCAAACACAAACTTTAAATAAACACAAATTTTACATATTAAACTTTTTAGGTGTTATTTAGTCTTATACCACCAGATGTATGTGAGACTGTGGATTTATTTTCTTGTAAGCAGCCTAAGCTGTAAGCTACTTCAGGCTGTCAAAACATCTATTATAGGTGTTATTTCAACAGTAACATGGTCCCGAGCCCCTATTATGTGTTACTTGAGGAGAGTAGAAATATCACAAATAGTTGCACCACTTCATGACACAAAAATAAAGATTCAATAAGCATTTGATTTGTAAGTTACAACTCATTACAACATGCCTGTTTTAAGAAATATCTGCCACAAGGAAAACTCCCACATGTGTGTTAACAAATGCTTTTTTTCTATTTTCAGCACACCTACTCTTTCACCATGGCTTCCCACTAAAAGCTCCATGTGTATTGTGTAGTCAAATGAATGGACTTTAGTTCCTCCTGTTTCCACTTGACCTTGACATTCCCTGGCATGAACTGCCCTACTTAAGTAATACACAGAATAAGAAATATTTCACATTCCTGACACTAGTTGATGGGTTAATGTGATCTTCCTGGCAGTGCAGCACGATGCATTATCCAATTTGAGTGATAGCAATGGGTTTCAAGCTTGGGTCTTATCAAACAAAAGAGGCACAGAGACAGACAGCTAGAGATTGCGTAATTAAAGCTAATGTTGCTGAAACAACCCACATATTGTTTTGAATAGGAAATGTGATATTTCATCTCACGGCCATGATAAACTTTGCTGTGAACCAGACCATGGACTATGCAGCAATAGGAATTTATCTTAAAACCAAATCCAACGCACTAGTAATATTTACTGTACGAGATCCATGAAAGCAGGTGCACTGTATTACTAGTCAGGGTATGAGAGGGGATAACAGTTTATTTATTTATAAGAATGAATGAGCCATTTTGCAATTACAACTTCTTTTGCTGGGAAACCGCCGGATCCTGTCAAAAGTAAAAATAGACTCACACTTGAATTACAAGGACGTGTTTGACAGCGTTTTAATTATTTTGTCGCCAACATGGGAAGAGTGACGGCCAGGGAAAGTCAACAGACAAGAGGCAGCAGCCTGCGCTCTTGTTTGTCTAATTCATTTCATAAGAAAAGTGCTGAATGTGTGTGTTTGTGCCTGATGTTTACTGTCCAAAATGAGCGTGTAGCAAAGAACTTCTTACTCACTAGCCACAATCTACAGTGGCGCAGACCCAAAGTAAAGATGGCCTCACTGTGAAACTACTGTACATACACTGTACGCTACGAGCCCTCACCCCTGGCGACCTCACTTACACCTCCATAAAATAACCAGAGCAAAAATAAAACACATCACATGGAGAAAAAAAAAAGAGGAAGTAGATTTTGGCTTCAGATCTCTTGACTGATACGTAATTTTGGGATATTTCTGTTTCAACACTCAAAGATTTGAAAAATTACCAAACATAAAGAGTTTTTGAAGATTTTAATTTGCCTGGAGTCCATGGTGGCTCATAAATGAATCTTCTAAGTTACCAGTTAGAATTAAAAAAAAAAAGAGGAGTGGATGTTTAGTGTGCTGTTACTGAAAGAATTTTAAAAGAACCACAGTTGCTGTATATCAGAGCTATTAAATTGTTGCTGCCTGACATATTTGCCAATCATTTTAAATTGTTAAATATTACTTTCAACACTATTTATCTTTTTTCACTCTCCATGCTATAAAGTTACTGTCCTCTGTCTCTATAAATAATATCTCCAGCCAGTGCTTTCTAAAAATCACTTCTACACTAGGTTTCCACTTCTCCAAGTCCACATTTTTGCTGTGCTTTCTTTTTCTTGCTATCTCAGACCAACTGTCAGCCCATTATTTTGAAATTAATGTTAAGTATACTTATTCAAAAATGCCATAATCAAGACTTGACAACGGGGTTTCCACTTGTGTAGTATATTTTCGCTTTGTTGTCTTTTTCCATCATTATCTCTGTGAGTATTTTCCACTGGGCTTAATCTCCTGCAGTCTCTAGTTACCTTGGAAAAGATGACAAACAGGCCAGGAGCCTCTGAAACAGCAGCATGTTTTCCTGCTCTCTCAACAGGATGCCACTGGCATGCAGGCCACCAGGCTTTCCCAGCACTGGGCATTTAGCTCTGCTCTGAGGAAAGGCCTGCCTGTGTGGATGCATGTGGAGTGAGTGTGTGGGTATGGAGGGTGTGTGTGCGTGCGTGTGTGTGTGTGTGTGTGTGTGTGTGTGTGTGTGTTACAGTCAGTTGGTAATATTACCATGTGTGTGATAAAAGACAGTTATGAGAGGAGGGTGCATGCATGTGTGAGGAGTTCTGAGGATATTCAGAGATGATGTGGTAGCTATGATGCATGTTCTCCAATGTTATTAGTTTGTTAAAGCAAAAGAGTTATTTCCTGTGCAGTCACTTAAACCACTTTTACACAGAGATCCCGGAAAAAAGGTGAGATGGTGACTCCACTTTTTTCCACCACTGATCGATTTACTCATCCAAGCCAATGGTGTAATAGAGGTGAGACAGAATAGATTTTTACACAGCGGACCTACGTTCTGGAATCAAAGGGGGGGTGACACATTTTAAAATCCCCTAACAAGGGGGAGACAGTGGACGCACATGGCAGCACTGGTCTGGAGCGTCACAGCCGGCTTTGTTCGTACCCACCGGAGGGGTGAAAACAGCATGTAGCCGTTGAATCATTTCAGTGCCAACATATGCTCCCACTGTTTCTCCTGCACCAGGGGTCATCATCATCAAAACGTCACACCTTGGTTGCAACTGAGAGGATTTTGTTCCAGAATCATGATCCCACCTTTATCGCGGCTCTGTGACTACCAATTTTGTGACTATCTTCATACAAAGTCGTGATACAGGTGGGTCCAAATGATCCCACTATTACGTTTACACAGATGTTGCAAAAAAAAGGGGTGAAATATTCCCGTAACAGAAGTACTGTGGAAAAGGGGCTTTAGTTTCACATGCTCAACTTCAGTAAACCACAACTGAACATTTTAATTAGTTACATTACTTGAATTGATTTATTTATTTTAATGAGGCTGTATGTTGAATTTCTGCTTCCTAAGATGAAAAAATTACCTAAAAGTATTAATACTGGGACCTTTGACCTACTGAGAAACAACTTTTAGAGTCACACAAAGTGGCCAAGTGATAAAAACTACAAGCACTGTTGTGGTTTTCACTGGTGAATACAAGTGAAAAGAATGGAGTTAGGCACTTAAATAACAGCAGTTATTAAGTTTATAAATGCAGTAATATATTATGTGATGTTATGTTACAGTTGTAATTTACACAACACAAATAGGGTGTGATTTGGTTTTAAAGTGGCTGTTTTCAGTCTAAAACAATTGGCAGCTTCACCTGTGCAGTTCTTGAAGTCCAAGACAAGTTTCCCTAAAGGGACAATAAAGTGTATTGTATTATATCGTATTGTACCGTATCGCATCGTATCATATCATATCATATCATATCATATCATATCATATCATATCATATCATATCGTATTGCATCATATCATCTCATAAACAGAGAAAAGCTAACAGAGCTATAATGTAAACTATCAGCTAATGTTGCAAGTGATGATTATTAGACACAGTTTAATTTTGATCGACCATCAATATAAGCAGCTACTGTTTAAAGAAGACACCATGATGATACAATAATACAGATATGTTAAAACAGTGAGCTTTATACTTTATTCAGTGACTGATTCAGTCTGTGGATACAATAGCATTGATTTGTCGATGGGTTAAGTAGTTGTACATGTGTTCTGGTTCCCATGGTTGTGTAGAGTTAGAGTTATCATGCTTAACACTGTATATGAATTATCAGTCACATTAACCTTCAGGTTCTTTGTGTTCTTTGCATGGTTGAAGGGAGGTGTCCTCTTGACCCAGCAAAAGATGAGGGATGAAGACTGTTAAGGCCTGGCACCAGCTGGACTGTAACATAACAAAGCCATTGCTTTTTATTTCTAAGTATATGTAGCATCTATCTTGTTTCCTCCTTGTGTGTCAAATTGTTTGGACGAGCCCCTACCATAATTTGTTCCCTGTTGTTGTTTCATTATGTTACTCAATTATTCCATTAATACTTTCTTGTTTTGTTGCTGTTATTTTGAGAACAGCTTTATTGTATTGACCTCTTTAATAAACCTACTTATTAGATTGTTGGGTGAATTAAAAAAAACACCTTTTTGATGCTTTAATCCTGTCACCTCATTGATTTCCTGTCTGATCCGTAACAGATGAAAACTTCACAACACAACTTGTTTTTTGTTTGTTTGCTACCTTCACTTCCTTTAAAAAATAAAATTCATGAACTGCAGTATAATATAAGCCACAGGTCACTGAGGTAGGCCATATTTCTGGAATCAAGAGCCATATGATCCCTGAAAGAAAAATACCATGTAATGGCAATGTGCCATACACTGTCAGGATTAATATCATATGATTATATGATTAGGTTTATGTCAGCGGATGAGATGGAAGTGGTATCCATACTTTAATTTCATGTTGGCAGATTCAGTAAAGGGGATTTTTTTTTTTTTCATCCTAAGAGTCAAAAGTAATCTGGTTTACTGTATAAAGTAAGGTATACATATAAATGCATGACAAATAAGTACTTACAAATATGAGGTTATGGTACAGTTACCTGGTAAATTTATCTAACAATGGACAGACAATACAGCCACTCATTTCTATGCTGACAACATGAGATATTTAGTGGAAAAATGAGGTGGCAGATATTGCAACAGTAATTCCAACAGCAGCAAAACAATACATGCACAGTTTCATTTAACTGACTCACCCCCTAATAAAAACATAATGACTTTTAGTCATCCTGTTGACCTCACACGAAATCAGCAGACTCCTATTAACGCCCCAAACTGGCCCAAAATGTTTATCTAATTGGTTACTAAAGATGTTTTAGAAAATGTTTGCCTATTTTGTTAGAGTTAGTGAAGAGCGAAAGAGTTTTGTATCGTGACCAACAATATGTATTTTAAAGATATGTACAAACAAAAGTGTTATCTTAAAAATTTCCTTTTTAAATGGTTGATGTTTACATTGCATTTTAATATCCTGATGCTAAACTTCTTATTTAGTTGCGAGGGACATTAGCTTACACAAGGACTAAATGAGGGCCATAATAAGAATGAAAACTTTTCATGTCTGGGATTTATATTTGTGTAGTTTCTAATGACATAATTTAACTACAGTAGGCAACCAGGGGAAACATTTAGCTATGTTTTCTCTCCAAAACAAGTAACAACAGGGGTTTTTTACAACCCGTTTAAGTGTTGGACTTCTTCTGTTGTGTGCATCATTGGAATCTCTCTTTGCAATCTCATCACCTTCAACTAATTGCATAATGTGTATAATTTGGTGAGTAAAAGATTATCGTAACTGTCAACCCTAACAAAAAAAACAAACAAAAAACTTGCTTTCCTGATTTATTTTGCTTCTTTCTGCCAGATATAATTATGGGGCCTAGGATCTCACAGGACTACTTCATTTACAGCCAATTATATTTGTTTGGTTTTCTAATGAGATTTACTTGGCCAGGCTAATTTTATATAGATCCTGACCTGCTGCAGTGTGTAGAAAGAACAGTACCACCCTGTACAGAACGGACAGGCTTAACATACAGATATATACACATGCTTTTATTTTTTTTAAAACCTGCTTAAACTATCTGCCAGCAACGAGTGTGAGCTAAATCCACTGATGGGTTCACTGCCAGTAAAAGGGCGTTGAAAACTATATTTGTCTGAGCTGGGGTCTGACTGACTGGAAACGGCACAGAGGAAACCCTTGAATCCTTCAGGAGAGAGAAATTGATAGGTGCACTGATGGAAAAATGCCACAAAAATGGGAGACGAGGAAAGAGACAGAGAAGAAATCGGAGGAAAATAAATAACACAGAAGCTAATCTGATATGTAGATCTGAACTCAAAGATGACAAATAAGGAAAAAGAGATTGTTGGAGACAGGGGATAAATAAATATGGCTGTATGCATTCCTCTGGGTCTTCACCACACCGTGCTGTGTTTGTTTAACAGAGGTTGTCAGGAGGAGAATTATGTTAAGCTGTGCCCAGTCCATCCATGGGAGGTTTTCTTCAAGGTCTCCCTCTCTGACCACAGCAGTGGTCCACTGACGGTCACACCGCGGCCAAGCTCTCGGGCTGTTCGACTTTCTTGGAAGCGGCATCGCAACCACATGAAAGAAGGGAAAGAGGGAATACCAAATTGTTCTGTTAAAAGAAGAGGAGGACCTGTGAGCATGTCAGCAGGGCAGGCAGGCAGGAAACATTAACATACACTCATATCCTCAGAAGAGAAATGACCTCTAACTCCGGCAAATAAGAATTGGGATGGAATTCATCACCAGAACAGCTGTCTGCCAGGAATAGGATCACACCGTGTCTGCAAAGTGTGAAAGAGATGCAGGCTGAGAGAACGGAATGCACATGATCATGCATCTCACTTGTCACTTGTCTGGCAAAGTGTTTCAATTTATATGAGAGCTGTTGCTAATTGTTTTAATTGAGAGCAGATGTAGACGCCACCTGTTTTTATTTGGATATCTGTGAGGAAGTGTGAGTGTGTGTGGAGGGACGGGGGCATTCACACCAAACTTCATTAATAGAGTGTGGTGAGAAGAACAGACGCAGAACAACTGTTCGTACATGAACAGAAACACTTACAGGAAATGTTGTCTCTTAAGTAGGGGTGTGATGAGCTCTTGTGCCACGAGATGCTGCAAAATCAAATCATGATGATATTTCTCATTTAAGTAAAAAAGTTGTCTCGCAGGCACACGGTAGAAGACTATCAGACTGTGAGCTAGGTAGAAGGTAGGTAAGGTACGTCGCTGTACTTACAGAGACACACACACCCCACACCCCTCCCATGTAGTCTGTGCGCACCTCACAATCCCCCCTCAAGTATGCCTAGAAATAATAAATGGCAACCAAGTGACCAACAAGACATGGACAATATGAAAGTACAGCAAGAAAATAGTCGCATACACTGTGGCTAATACATGCACTATGGAAGGACACATACAGAACCACCACAGCTCGCTTCTAAAATCCACTGCACCTGTGATTAAAACAGTTAATATTCACAATGTCAGAAGCCTCAAAAGTCAGTTTCCATTACCCTCAGAAATGCACAAAATGTAAACTGTGCAATAGAAAACTGGTAATGGAAACACAGAAATGTCACAAAAACTGTCAAAGACTGAAATAAAGGTTTTACGCACTCATGAGGTGCTTTTTGAAACGTTTCGATATAAAAGTTTTGCGCAAAAGTGTCATGAAACACATTTTGCGCATCATCACTAGTCACAGGCATGACAAGTCCTGTGCCATGAGAGGTTCAATGATGCAACAGTTCATTAAACGTTGCCCAGGTCATTTGGAAATTCTGGATCCACAACTGGTTGGTGAATTCTGTACATTCATCTCATAGTTATCCATGCTGTGAAGCTGCTACCATGGACTTTGCCTTAGAATGCACCTGCAGAGTGCTGTGAATTACACACGGATGCACCTCTCTCTCTCTCTGTGCGTGAACTACGACATATCACGAGACAGATAGAAGGGAATTCACTAGACTTGCACATCGTAAGCTAAGCTTTAACAGCCTGGCCCGGCTCTTGGAGCATGTTTGGCTTTAGCTGCCTGAGCTGCTTTAGCTAAGCTATTGGAACACACACACACACACACACACACACACACACACACACACACACACTAGTTGGGCTACATTTGTTCCAACTGTACCGCACACCCTTTTGCATACCCATCCATACACCAGTGCTCCAACAGCATGTATGGGGACATGGCTCTGGTTGGGGCTGGGGTGGGCCGAGCCACAACAGCTAATTGTAGCTGAGCTACAGTAGCTCAGCTAGAATCACTGCATGGACAGGTATGCCATGTTGTAGGAACACCCAGAACCGGTGTTGGAACACTTACAACCGCAGCAGCCCATCTGCACACCGGTTCCAGCCAAGCCAGTGTGGCTCAGCTTGAGCACCGATCTGTTCCTGCCTTGGTCAGAGCCATGCTCCCATTCACTCTGAAATTAATACTGTGGATGTAGCTCTTGGTTGCATATTTTAATAATTTCTCTCTCAATCTTGATGAAATCTTGGCGTTAATACTCCAAAAAGCATCACTGACACTTGAACATACAGCGGCCCATGCCATGACAATCAATTTTAATGAGAGTTTTAAAGAACGTGCAACAATAAATAATAATGCGCTGCATTTTCAATGTAAATCTATGGAGAGATACTTAAGATTTGTCGAACATAGCAACCGTATCTCGGAGGTGGGGCCCCACCGATTGGGCAAATCAATATTTGATAGTAATAGAAAATAATCATCTACAAAACAAAAGGAAAATTTTAATTATTTACCTCTATTTCCCAAACTGTATTCAAACCCAGAAAAAGTTTGGAAGCCTTTCCTTTCATTTCCTCCTTTCTTCCTCTGGTGTGTTTTGAAAATCACACCAGAGGACATGTGAGGCATTTAATTGAGATTTTGTTTCTACTGTTTATCTGTTTGACACAACTAGTGGATCCCAATATCCAAGTTATGCCAAAGATTCCTTTTAAATTACAGCTGTACTCCTCTAGTGATGTGGTCAATGCATTACTAGCTGTAGATTTATAGAAGTTGCTTTGCAAAAATAAATTTGATCCCTGCTTTTTAAAGCTTGCTGCTGCAATTGTAGTTAGCTACATGACATTTGTTTTAACCTTTTAATTTTAACTGGTACAGTTCCCATGCCTTGGAGGACTGCTTATGTAACCACTTAACAATAAAAGTATTTGAACGAAGGACCTCACTGATTATAAACTATCTCTAAATTATCTTGTCTTGCAAAAAAACTAAAAACTACTAAACTCTCATCTTAATTATTCCTATATTGTATTCTAAGTAATTTTACACAGCTACGACCCTCTTTACTTTAGTTAAAACAGTTTTTCAGGATGTTGCTTTATATAGTTTGTTATGTTTCAAAAAAATAGTCATGATAATTGTCTTTTCACAGGGAGAAAAACTCAAACTATTAAGAGCACAGAACATATGATGATGATGACAATGACAATGGTGATGTTCTTGTAGTCAAGTAAGCCACAAGCTATAGGTATTGTGAATCTTCTCTACATGACACTGTCTCCTAAAATATTGATCATTTAACAAGTTGACTTGCAGGCAATGCTGTCAGTTGACAGGAAAACTAAAACTACAGTGTGTCCCTGCAATATTTTATTGTTATTTTCTTAATCTGAGCACACTTGTTTCAAACTACAGTAATACGATTTTAGGAAGACAATTTACTAAAATCGCAAATTTTCTAGCTCGCGCTAAAAATGCACATGCTATTGATTTGCATGTCACAGGTAATCAGTTAAGATTGCCTGCACAAAAGACAACAGGTGCAAAGTCTTGGAGACCATCCTATTTAAAAGAGAATTTTGAGTGCACTACTGGTTGTTGTCATGAAGATAGTGTTGGAAAAATTGCTGTGGGATATGACAGCAGTAATGGCAACTGTGTGGTGGAATGGCAAAGCCGTGCCAGTTTAAACCTGCCTTTCAGACGTGTTAAATATAGATGCAAAATCAGCCACCACAATCAGTTTCAGGTTTTGTAAATCACATTTCAAGCACAAAATATTGCCTGGTCATCAAGACAAATGCACTGAATGGGTTGTGGAAGCTATTCAGCCCATTTGAGACACACAACCCCTTGTGCATCCTGTTAGTAGATAAGCTTCAATGTTTTTTTGTGTGTCCAGTCAAGTTTGTGCACATTTTTACATGTATAGACCTTTAGAAGAGTCAGGCCCATAGTGTGCAGCTCAGTTTGCTGTAACTGAGACATCAAACTCATCTTCTATTAATTTCAAAATGTATCCAAAGCACAGGAGTTGAAACTGCCCCCAAACATTTCAGTATTAGCTAAAACACAGAAAATAATGTGGCATATGGAAATGTTCAATTTGAATTTCTGTAAATTGCAAAAGGTGTCCCACAAGTCTCAATCCTGGGGCCTGTTTTATTCTATCATCTCAACCAGGTAACATCATTATGCCGATAATACTCTCTTGTGAAGCAGATGCTGTACATTCAACAGTGCTTTGCTAATTTATGTATTTCAAAGATTATCTTTCCCCATTACCAAAATATATAATTACAGCAGATCTTCCAAAAAAAACTACAAATTTTGAAGGACATACAGACTACAAGTATCTTAAATGTAAATGTAGTTTCTTATATAGGAATAAAATCTTTTCTTCTGCCTTGTAAGATGTTTTTCAAGGTAACATCCCCATCAGTTTTGAAATATATTTTATACATGCATGCTTCATTTGTTCTCACATCATTGGACACTGTTTAACTGCACTGAAAGTTATTACTCATAATAATTAGAATATTTAAATTTTGTCAGTTGTATGCTAAAGCTCTGTGGCCGACCAAAGTGTGATAATGTTTTATTTATTTATTTAATGCCTTGTCTTGTATGACTTCACTCCTGACTGTTAATATGGGTTATGTTGCAGGCACTGGCTTTTTTATCAAGACTGAAAAATCAAGTTTTGGTCAGTGAAATACTAAACTCTTTTGTTGTTGTTTCTGTTTTAGTTATTTACTTATTTTTTTGTTTCTTCTTTATTGTTAATGTTGTGTTTGTTTGTATGGAATGAAGCCTTCACCTCAATATTTATTCCAAATAACAGTTAAAGAATATGTATTAAATGTCAAATAATTTATACTTCCATACTTATTGATAGTTACTGGCGGAGGTCATGTTGGCAACCACAAGTCTTAAATATACAGTCCTCAACATATTTTCTGTTGAATTTTATATTTATTTTTATTTAATATGCTGGTTAAATCAAGATAAAAATCCAGGATAAATCATTTCCTACTTCCACATAACAACTTTAGATTAATATCAAGGTTTTGAGTCACCATTTTGGGGGGTATTTCCCAAAATTTGTCTCACAATTGTTTGCTCAAAAGCTATGCTAGCATTCTTTTGGTGGAGAATCAGTATAATCTTATTGTTTTGCAATCTATCCTGTCATCTCCTTAAACCACAAACAGAATATGAATGACTGTGGGAAAATACATACTATTATGTATATATGTAATATGAGCCAGTAATAAAATTCCTCTTTGCATTTGTCATCATTTTACTGTTTGAGTTTAGGGTTTGTGGATGGATTTAACTATTTTGTTTTTCTCTCTGTTGCCCAGAAGTGATGTCCAGACCGGACTGAGACAAGAAAATTATTATTTTTTCCAGATTTATTATATTAAACCATTCAGTAAAAGACATTGGTGCTATAAACAGTTAAAAATCTAATTTCTTGCCCCTGTGTAAATGCAGCCTTGGAAGCCATAATCAGCAACGCTCTGGTGATGCCTCTAAAAACAGTTTAGCGATCCCCGTCTGGTCGGAAACTATTTATTTCCACATTCAAAGGCAAGAGGAAACATAAATGAATGTTCCCTAGTGAAATCACACAGTGGCTCAGTGCTGGGAAGGCAGTGTGGGCCAGCCAGGAGAGCAGACTGGTCATGAATTGGTGTGTGGGCCAGCCAGTGCTTCTACTGGTAATGGTAAGCAATGGGTGGTAGAGTGGAGGAGGGCACTAATGTGTCGGGGTGAATAAACAGTGAGGTCTGCTGCTGTAATGGTTGGCAGACATCCTCACACTTACAATCACCTTTATTAGTGTATTCATGTGACACCCACGCCAACAAACAGGGATATTTTTTTTCTGTTTTCAACCAAATTGCTACTAATGCTCGACTAAATGTGTCTGTCTGTATCTGTTTTTAGGCAGATGCTATTCACACACAGGTGTCTAAAGCCAACTGCTCTATTTATGCCCAGAGTGGAACATCCCGTGTAGGTATTTACACTTTGTGTGTAATGGAAGAAAACATTTTAACCTATGTTTCCGTTACCAACCATGCTGTTTACACCTGGTGTTGTGTACAGCTGAATGATATTTGATTATGAGTGCAAAGTCCTCTGGCAGAAAAACTTTCCAACAAGTAAATATTATTGAAATCTGCCGGAATTATTCGCTATTGGGAGAGAGAGCACAATTTGACATTTTTATGATTGTTCTCTGAAATGAGTGCAGTCATTTTCTTGAGGAAAATTGCATACTTACTGCGTAACAATATTTATCAACATTGTCAATTTCTCACTGATCCAGAAAACAATCCAGAACTTACAGGGCATTTTCATTTCATTTCTAAATCCACCATATTTGATGGGTGTTCCTTCTTTAAACATAGTAACTTCAGATTTGGTATTTACAATTACTCATTCATTTCCTTTCCTTATTAGATCTGTTCTTTGTCATCTGAAAATACTATTGAGAATGAAATCGGATCCGCTCCACCCAAATAACTTCAAAATCCACATCCTGGGAGAATGTTTTAAAGGTCTAGGAGCTGATCTATTTATGTCTGAGTGTATTCACTGCAGTGGAATTATTCAACTTTGTGAAACGGTAGATTTTAGCACAAACCACAACTTTTCCTAATCACAACCAAAGTGTTTTTTGTGACTGAACCTAGCTGAACACAAACAGAAAATTGGAAAAAAAAATCTAAAAATATATCTGTATCTTTGTGGGTTTAAATAACCAGATAGACACTGTGTTATTCTTATCTGGGTGCCAATAGGCACTTTTTATAAACATGTAGCAGATTATTATAAGCTGCAAAATAAGTTGCATGTCTTGCTAATGCACACAGAAAAAAGTTACCATGCCTCATAGGCAGTTCAGAGTGGGCCAGTAAAGCACAGTGTGGGCACCGGCTATCACACTAATAGTAGCTCATAACCTCTGTTAACAGTAGCAGAGAAAGCTTGAGTAATAGCTGGTTAAACAGGCTACTTAAAAGGTGGTGGCGCTGTGTGGCCTGAATCATATAATAGATGGCGCGTTCATTATCCAGTACAAACCAATAAATGACACCACAGAGCGATAGTTTTGTACCCAGGCTTGCTCAAACAGTGGCTGCCTGAGGGTTTGAACTGTTTTCTGCAGCTTACTTTTTCTCAAGAAGCCTGCAGACTTTGGTTTGATAAAACTGAGGTTTGACTTTGCATAATTATATTAATGGTAGACAGATGGCTTGGAGAAAAGTGTTTAGGGTAGCTAAACCTCTAAACTGACAGCAAAGCCAACAGATCTAATCTCAGCCTAAAGTATGAAAATCTAGGTGGGAAAGTCGAATTAATACTGCTTTGGCTCCCTAAAGAAACATTTACGACAGGACGCCAGAGCCTCCGGCAGTAACCAACAGAATTAAAAGTGTGAGGCAAATGGGAGAAACCGTGAGTATTTTTAGCAAGGTTTAAACTTTGGACAAAACGAACAGTGGTATTAGTTAATATTGGCAGTGTGGAGAGGCAGTGAAATGCTAAATTTGATCAAAAGTGACAACAATACACATGACAACATGTTTTGATAGTTTTTCTTTTCTCATGCAGTCTTTACTTAACCAGGGACTAGTGCACATTTTAGGGAAAAGCCTGTGTGTAATTTAAAGATACCATGTAATAAAAAATAAAATGGTCAAAAGATTAATAACGTTTTCAATTGTCTTCTAACCTTCCACTAAGGGAGGATATCTCTCATTTCTCTGCAACCCAAAAGGGAACACAAGTATGTGAAGGTTATTTATAATTCACCACACTTTAACAAGACCTTCACTGCTGTGACAAAGACACGAATCAGCAGTGAAATATTTAATGAAGATTACGAAGTGAAAGGGAGTGTCAGCCTTCACCAACATGATACAGCTTAGCCAACAGTGTGTGTGTGTGTGTGTGTGTGTGTGTGTGTGTGTGTGTGTGTGTGTGTGTGTGTGTGTGTGTGTGTGTGT
>JAPTGZ010000009.1:15753106-15763707 GCA_029814645.1 Fowleria isostigma
TGTGTGTTCTTTGTACTGTAATGCCAGATGAATAAAACTTTATCCAAATCCTGCACTTTAAGTTTTATACAGAGGAAAGTTTTGTGATATAGCATCAAATCCTGTTCTGATCAAATTAAAAATTTTCTAGTATATGTGCATATTTCTGGCGTAATTTCAATTTTCCAAGCAAATGATCTTTTTTAAAAAAAGGACAAAGCAAACAAACAAACAAAAAAAAAAAAAACAGTATCGTAATATATTGTATCATGATCCCAGTATTGTAATTTCTATTGTATCACCGGATTCTTGTCAATACACGCCCCCAGTGCTAACCCAAAGTATAAACTCGGCCAACAGGTAGATGTTCCAATAAGTTGATTATATTCGTTATGTCTTCCATATATTCAATTCTTAAGTGGCTTTCTTTTTGTCAGACAAGTGACTTTTTTTAAGAGATGTTTTTTTACCTGCTGACGGTTTCGGCTGAACCTCCAGCCTTATTAGAGCTGTCAAATATTCGTTGGTGACGGCGGCGGGGGAGCGGACAGCGGGCACGGCCGGGTCGGGAACTTTTATTGTGAAGGGTTCCCAGCCCGATCAGCTGTTTTAAGGACACGTCAGCAACGAATATTTGACAGCTACGATGAAGGCTGGAGGTTCAGCCGAAACCGTCAGCAGGTAAAAAAAACATCTCTTAAAAAAAGTCACTTGTCTGACGAAAAGAAAGCCACTTAAGAATGTAGATGTTCCATTGTTTGTTACTGATCAAATGTCATTGTTAGTATTTGCATGGATATGAAATCTAATATTTGTTTTTCTTTGACTTGTCTTTCAGATATTTGCATTTATGGTGACACTATGCTACGGTTGCAGTATGGTGATGGGCTTCAAGAGGTGGAGAATGTAACCTGCAACACCAAAATAAACACACTTTACAACTTCTCATAACTTAATGCTATATTCAGTCATCAGTCATTTGGGGCTCCATAGAAAGCACTGTTTCTTTTTAAAGGGGTGATATTTTGCTAAACCCACTTTTCTTAGTCTTTGACACATTTCTTTGTGTATTTGTGGACCCTAATTGTTCATAAAGTTTGAGTTTGAATCCTCCAGGTGCTGTAGTAATAACTTTATATTCATTTAGGCAGAAATTGAGTTTCTACAAGCCATTATAATTTCTTCTTAGTTTGTTTCACTTTATCAGTAGTTACGCCACTACATTTACACATTCAAGGTCAAGACTTCCGACAAACATCTCTCCGAGTACGACATCAGCAGCGATGGTTGTAGGTTGTACGGCTAATTTATGGTTCAGTTTTAAACACATCTAAAGCATATTCACACATAATATTTCTACACACGTCTAGACCTTTAACACCTTAACTGGCCAGTCTGATTATGATTTCAATGCATTTTTAGAGATTTCCAGGTATTTTTTACTCACAGGGGTAGATGTTAATTCACTGACTATGCGTCTATAATGCAGTTCGGATTTAAAGGCATTTAAAGTGTATTTAGACAGACTTTTTTAACACAGTGCTGTAAAAACGCCATTCCACATACTGTATCTTGAAAACTACAAAGATGACTGAACAGCACAGTCAACATCCTGGAGGGGGCGGGGTGTGAAGTGGTTCATTGTATTTAAAGGGCCAGCACTCAAAAAACCATCTGTCTGCTGTCAGTCGTCAGAAATGGGCTTGAAAATGGACCTGTGGAGTTGAATAAATGAGGAATTCAAACACAAACATAGCATTTACAGTTTGGACCACAAAGAAATGTTTTGAAATGCACAATTCCAAACTAAAAAAAACAAAATATCACTCCTTTAAGGTCAAAGAAAAACTGAAAAGTCTAAAATTCTGGCTTCTGGACAATAATACCATCACAGACATAAGAAGTGAGCTCTCCTTGTTGGTGTTTGTAATAACTGAGCCTGAGTATACTGGTATTCCGAGTGATATTCTAGTCGCTACTGCTTTGCATGTTTCACTTTAACGTCTTCTGCAAATGTCTGCGATGGTCATTGGAAGAAGGTTGTCAGGGAACGTTGCATGTACATTTAAAGCGACTTAGCAGTAATTATTTTACAAGATCGTGAAGTGATGTTAGATGTTTCTTCCTCCATTCTTCTGATTCCTGAATCCACATTGATAGACATAGTTCCCATTTCCATCACTGCTCAAACATGCTGCTCTTTTGTTATGCACAAAAAAACACAATTGAGATTAAGAAATGTTGGTGCTTAAGAGCTGTTAACTCACTCTATATTTAATATGACTATTATTACATTTCTAAGTGGCCATTATTTAAGGTTATATTTCAGATATTAAGTTTTGATGTTTTTATTGTGAGCACTTTGAGTTGAAATTTTTTTTATTTCATTATTTTCCTCACAATACTTCACTGCAGTATACAGTGTCCCAAAAAAAAAATGACATCATTTCATGACCTAATAATTTGTTTAAAATTTGTTCGCTCTTTTTGCTAAAAAAAAAAAAAATGTAATAGACATGCCATTTACTAACAGAAAAAGCGGTCTGTGCATTGAAGTATGCCCCAAACTTAGTCAACTATGAATGTGCAACGTGAATTTGTTAGAAAATTTAACATTTATAATAACTTTGGAACGTTATAAAATTACCATACCCCAGAATTTTTTGTTTGAAATTTGTAGAATATAACATTTTATATCCAAAATAAATTCGATTAAGTATCATTTCTCCTGCCCATGTAGTCATTCCGATATGGACTTCTCAAATTATGTCAAATTTTTTTGGGACGCCGTGTATATTCAGTCAATATATGTCATGTGAAGATATCTAATACTGCTCAGAGTTGGTGAGATTAGTCTCAACTCCTACAATATGTAGGCTTACACAAACCAATTTATAAAATTGTTAAAATAATTAAACTAAAGTCAAAGTTTAGTAAATTTGTCATTCTAGAGGTTGGGACTGACAGCTAACAAATCATGTCATCTGACATTGAAGTAAAAATCTATTATCATTTACTGTGTTATATTCAGTGGTTATCTTTACTAATGAAACATTTGATTAGTGTTGTTTAGTGTTTGACTTGTAACTGCTTATGCTTCATAAAACAAATCAGTAACTATGATAATCATTTGTTTTTAGTTTTACATTCTGTGTTATGTTATTTGTATTAGGCCAATAAGCTATACTGTTAGTAATTTAATATGGTTAGAAATTATTTTTTTTTTGTTTTTTTGTTTTTGAGACACACTTTTGTTTTAAATGCATTGAACTACAGAAATAAAAGTTTTGAGGATAAAGTTAATCTTTAATCAATGAGTCAGTGTGTGTTACTGTGTGTGTTGTTTTAAAACCTACCACTGAGAGGCGCCAAAGAGGAGACGTCACATCCTAAACACCAGATTTGAAAAAGCAAACATACACTATAAATGACTGCAGAATTAACACCAAGAACTTGGAAAAACTACAACGATTATATATATAATATGATATATTATTAAAGATTTGTAATTCATGAAAGGTTTTCAAAACACTGTTTTGGAAAGATTTTTTGAGGGATACAAGCAGGAATGATTTTTTGATGTTTTGATTGGTAGAATAAAAATGATTTTAATTTTAATGTAGGCGAGGTGTACACTGTAAAAAAAAAACAAAAAAAAAACCTAGAATTAACACCAAAAGTTGCAACACAAAAGCTGTAAGTGAAAATACAATGCAAAGTTGTTTATTTTAAAAAAAATTTGTGTTATAGATTAAATCAAATATAGCTGTAGTTTTTACTGGAAGAGTATATTAACAAAACCAGATTTGAAGAACATTTCACATTTATTTGTATTTTATATATTTTTTATATATAATATATTGTCACATTGTATCACTAACTTTTGTTGTCTCTTGTTTTGATTTTTATTTGTTTTTTTAAGTTATAGAAACTTTACATTTTCTTTTGTTTTTAATTAAATATCTATGAACATATTTTTTGGTCACATTTTACTCTTACTGTGGTTTCTTGCTTTGATTTTAGCCACTAGATTACCATAGTATTCTTTTTTAAAGCACATTTTTCTTCATGGAAAATTTACATTTCTATGTTTTTTTTAAATAAAATATCTGGGAACATGTTTATCTGTCACATTACCTCACGTGTTTTTTTGTTTTGCTTGTAGCCACTAGATGTCTCCCATTACCGTCAACCTTTTGTATTTCTCTTCCATACTTTCTCTATATGCACATAGAAAAACTATTGGCAGAATCTGTATTAAATATTCAATGTGTTGGAGGTGCTTCACCTTTAACCTGTGGTCTTTGAATCACACACTGTTCACATTCCAGCATATTTGATTTTGATTAAAATCTGAAGTAGAAAAATCCTTTCTTTAATCCAAGCCGTTTGAGAAGTTGAAATTAGTTTTTTAATATTTGATAAAGCCTGTAACTTTGGTTATGTTCCGCGATGAAAAACATCAAAGCCCGTCAGCAGTGGTTTACCTCCCTGTGCTCTGTTTATGACCTCATCCAGTCAAAAACAAAGAGTGGCACCGGATGAGACTTGATATCCCCTTCATAATAAAAGCATCAAATGTCTTCTAAATTTTCACATTTGATATTTTTCAGACACTGCCTGTCATTTATTTATTACATTAATGTCACACCATATCACAACAATTGTGTGGGTGGGGTTTGTGTTTTGATTTAATCCACAAGATCCATCATAATTTTTGAATGTTTTGTTTTTTAAATGGAAAATGTATGCTTTGTTTTTAAATTACAAACATTATTTGTTGTATTTTCAGGTATCATTATAATGTTTTAAAAGAACATTTCATGTGTATTTATTACATTACTGTCACACTACGTCAAGGTCTATGTGGCTTTTTATTTTACTAGATGTGGCTCATGATAATGGTGTTGGAGTATATTTTTCTTCATGGAAAACTAATGTTTTCAATGTCATTAAACATGAGAGGTGGCAAAAGTACTCACATTCTGTACTAAAGTAGAAGTAAAGCTACTTGTGTGGAAAAAAAATACTCTCATAAAACTAGTACTGATACAACTCCTTCACTTTACTACAACTTCTCAATTTTAATGAAGTACAAAAGTAAATAAAAAAGTAAAACTGCATTTTTATTTATTTATTTATTTGCTGTGAATGAAACAATGCTTATTTAACCAGACAAAATCATAAAAGTTTCTATTTTCTAATTCCACAGTGAATGAAATGACAAATTTTACATACCGGCAATCATGTCCATTTAGTTTAAAAAAGTAACGAGCCTATTCTGAGAATTAAGGAGTATGAAGTTCAGATCTTTATGCAAAAATATAGGGAGTAATAGTCAAAAGTTGCTAGAAAAATAAATACTCAAGTACAGATACCTAAAAAAATCTACTTAAGTACAGTATCAAACTACTTTCCACCAGTGCAGCACCTACCACAAGGGAATGAATGAACGAACAAACAAAAAAACAAACAAATAAACCTTATAAAATGTGCCTGATTTTAAAACCACTCCCAAGTAAATACTACTTTCAATAGCCCGACTTCGATTATATGATTTAAACCGGTTTTATTTTGAAGAGGATCGCTAAACCGGAAGTACCATGTCCTCACTAGCCTTCGTCCAACTTAATGTGTTTCTCCTCCGTCTCGGTCGGATCTCGGTCAGTGTTCAGGAGGCAGCGAAGAGTCCGCAGAGTGTCGGTATTTACCTTACGAGATAGGAACAGCGTTATCACCTAAACACCGTGGATTATTCGGCTTTGTTTTACAAGTAGACTACCGTAGAGTACCGTCGGGCTCCGGCCATGGGTCTCACCGGGGCGGCGTGGAGGGGACAGGGGGATTTAAATGTCTCTTTGGGTCCAAACAGCTTCTTTTGATTTGTACTAAACGGTCCAGCTCCCCCCCACACACACCTCCGGGCTTGTTTCTTTATGTTCATCCAGACCCGGCTCTTTTTGTTGTTGTAGTTGTAGGTTTAGCATATATTATTGTTTTGGTTTGTGGTGGGTTTTCTTTTCTTTTTTCTTTTTTTTTTTGGGAAGTTTTCGCCTCTTTCCGGAGAGCGGAGGTGGCGGAGTGAAAGCGGCTCACCGAGTCGGGACTGACCGTTGGAGTTGGTCCTGAAAATGGAGGCTGTTATCGAAAAGGAATGCAGCGCTCTCGGAGGACTCTTCCAGACTGTTATCGGAGACATGAAAGTAAGTTAAAAAAAAAACCCCAAAACTTTACGGCACCAGGTAGCCGCTAAAACTACTTAGTAACACAAGTCGAGCAGCTAGTTAACTCTGTAAAGTGTCTTCCATTGAGCTGCTGCGTATAGAGTTAGGCCTTTTTCTATAGGTGAACACTGTGTTTATGTCACGAAAATTAGCATGAAATCAAAGCTAGCTAAAAGGCTGTCACTAAAAGAATTATTTTCCATTGAAACTCATGCTATTCTGATTTAATTTGATTTGATTTGTTGATTTATTTACACTCCACATACAACACTGCCTCCATCCACCACAACAGAAATAACTTAACACATACATTTCATTATGTGTACCCAAATACACATAGATAAATTTGTTATAAACCTCTATTGACATACCAAGCTAACTTTGACACTTAGAAAACACAAATGTACCTAATAATAAAAAGAGAAATATCAATAAATTCAAATCACAACAAACTATAAATATCATAGATAAAGGATGTGTACACAATATACATAAACATGTACAACAATTTACTGCAATTAAACAACCCTAGTAGCCCTATTTATTTACTATAAATAGAAATGTGGGGTATTTTTTCCTTGAAACCCACCTTAAACTGCATTTATTAGTAAACACCTACTTTGATCATGTACATTCAGTGTGTTTTTCTGCTCCAGTTTAAGATGAATGCAAACAGGATGAAGTCTTATCCAGGACAGTTGTCAGTCTAAACTAGGGCATCTTATTTTTTTGATGTTATTTTTGACAGAGGTCGTCTGATGAGACAATTAGCAGATTTCCCAGCTGTTGTAAGGCCTGAAGGAATCTCAGGAATCTATCTGTCAGGGTAGAAAATTACCCATAGGGCCTGAAGGCTTTGACACGTGTAGGTCAAATGGCCAAGCATCAGATGTACTTGAGTAAGAAAGTTTGTTATGAATACCACCCAGACATTCAGCACTCCTCAGCGTGGTGACCTAGTAGTTCAAGAACCCTCTGTGTCTTAACTGTCAAGCAACAATGCTGTCACGCAAACAACACTTAATTAAAACAAGTCCAATTCTGTATATTAAAGTACAAGTTCTATATTCTAGAGTGAGGACAGACTCTGAAAAGATCATGTGTGATGTGAAAGTGAGCGATAGATGTGGACAGTTGGATTTGTTGTTTGGTGTAATGTTTGACAGCATAACAAGACATTCCTCGGGGCCCTGATGGTAGTAACACATTAGTGACAAACATTTGGTCATGCAAGATTCATCACTCTAGCCCATGTCCAGCTACTAAAGCCTTCTCATGTGCTTCACTTTTTTCAGCTCATTAGACCAGTTCTTATCTTTGATTGTTTGGGTAAAGGCTCTTGAACTATTCTCAGCCCTGGACCTAAATTAGGTAAATTTAGACCCCCATTGGGACTCATGCTCATTATAACATAGTAATAGTACTGCTGTTGTGTGGAGTTCATTCCAAATCAGGGCTGTGACCCATTAAAGCATACAGGACATGGCAGAAATGTCTTTCCTCCCACTTATATGTAACCCAGTACATTAAAACTTCAGAAAATCAACAGGGGACATGTCGACGGAGGATAAAAATCATCAAAAAAGTAATCGGTTTGGAAACCATTTAGAAGTAATTTGTTTCAGTCAGCCCGTAAGGGCCCAGTGTGACATTTGTGGTACTTCCCAAATTATTTTTTCTCTATTCTTAACTATCCTTGATTAGTTTATCGCCATTCATTGTATAATTATCTTCTGTATTTTGTGATTTTTTTTTTCAGTGAAAATTTTGTATTTTCTAACGTTTATTTCATTGATCATGTAGATGTTCATGAAAGTTTAGAGTACAATTGAAGATTATTATATCAAAAACAGAGAAAACTGAAGAAAAAGTAACTTTTTCGGCAAAATATGTCAGTTACTTAACATAAACCAAGTGTGTTCATCCACTATCATTGATCCAACTTCATGGGGTTTTACTGGTGAATCAATGTTGTAGAGGATGACAGTGTTTCCACAGTAACTACGGATCCTCTGAAAGTTCAAATGGGTTATATGTGATGGCCATGAAAAGATGATAAACTGCATTTTACACCAATTATTTACATAGATTAGTGGATCAACAAGGATTAAACAGTTTATATTGGTAAATGATTTTGGTACATATGGGTGTTTGGGTTTTTATGGGCTAAAAAAAGGTTAAATATAGAGAAAATGTCATTTGGTAACTGACACAAAAGTTGTGCTGGGTCTTTATGGGTTAAAAGCTGTTGTCAAGTACATACAGTCCAGCCAACTTTTGTCCATTAGCAGCGGCTCAGATTCTCAGATTTCCTTTTATCCCTATTAATGCCCTACAGGTGAAGGGAGGCATCAGTGGCCTCATGTTGGTTTCTGAACAGTTATGTAACTCTGGGAATAGTGAAATTTGTTCTCATGATTGGGTTGTTCATGTTTATGTCTCTGTTTGCCCCCACAGAGCAGCTATCCAATTTGGGAGGACTTTATCGCCAAGGCAGGCAAACTGCAGTCGCAGCTCAGGTGAGAGTGTGTTTGTGAGCACGTAGAGCATTTACAGCTCACTGTGTGTTCAATAGGTACAGAACTGAACACTCCTATTGACAAGAAAGAAATCAATATCTGTGTTTACTTTAAAGTCATTTAGTTCTTTCAATTCACTGATAAAGTGCATTGGCTCTTGAGCTCATGCTTATTCTGTAACCATTTAGACAGAGAAACATATAGGTGGTGTTATGTAAAGTTAAACCAATGTGACTCCCGCTTAACAAAATATCAGTGTTGCTGTTGCATAACATCTCTGATGCACACATATCAGCCTCAAACAGGTTTTTCACTTCCGCTGGGATTTATCAGTACATGTCACTGTCAATTTCCTTCTTAAAAAATTCTAAGTAGCCACGTGTCTTCAGACTAACCAGCAATGACAGTTTACATAAAAGCCTAATGGCATCACAATAGCGCACAGAGGTCATTATGTGCCCTCACTCCCTTAAAGTCCTATTTAAGCCCGATTTACTTTGTCTTCCCAACCCTGTAAATTTACACACCTCCTGCCAAAAATGTTCAAAGTCTAATGCTGACAATAGATGCCAATCGCAGCTACCACTCAGTTGGTTTTAAGTGGCCACGTGTCAGGACACAAACAACTTATGACGGTTGAAATAAAAGCTTATTGTCCCACAGGTACTGTAAAGATGGATGCCCTGTGGTCCAAATTATTCTTTGATTAACAGTACATGGCAGTTCTCTAGCCATTTAAATGTCCACGTGTCCTCCTACAGACTACTTCTGACAGTAGTATAAAGGCTCAGAGACTTAACAATACCTTCCAGGGGCCACTCAGTGTCCCATTCTTCCATTTTCTCAGTAGTAAGTCTGATTAATTGTGATATGTTATTCAAGTGTCTCCATCATTCCAGGGTTAAATATGTGACCCTGCCATGCCAAAGCTCAGGGGAGTATTTGCAGCCTAGTTGCTAATGACTGACTGTTTGGCAATAGGGTGTCTCTATGTCTGGACACTGACAATGCTAAAAGAACAAATATTCTCGTCACTGATTATTGTACTAGTCAAAAGGTAAGTTGGAAAGTAATCCTCAGATGGGGAGATGACGCATTTTCTGTGCTCCTGCTTATTATTTGCCAAAGCATTGTTGGCTGTTGAATTGTACACTTTGAAAAGAGGAAGTCTAATCTGATGAAACAGATCTTTGATGTTCACAGATACAGTGATGATAGAAAGTGGATTGTATTGTGTTCATAATGTACGTAATGAAAAACACCCTTTAAAGTAATCACGTTGTTTTCTTTTTCTATACAAAACAGCTATCGATGCTTGTAAATGATAGTTCGACTGCTATTTTACCTAAGCAGTGTTTATCTCTCATTTTATCACCTATAAACCATTGATGTACTGATGTACAGTTGTGCTCATAAGGTTACATACCCTAGCAGAGTCTGTGATATTTTTTATTTTTTTTTTGCCCATTTTTCTGAGAATATGAATGATAATACAAAATCTTTTCTTTCACTCGACTTGGCTTTGTGTTTTCAGTCATTGTCATTTTGAAACATCCAAGACCATCCCAGGTGCAGCTTCCAGGCTGATGGGTGCAAGTTTTTCTCCAGTATTTTCTGATAACATGCTGCATTTATTTTACCATCAATTTTGACCAAGTTCTCTGTGCCTTTGTAGCTCCCCCCCCAAAAAAAAATATGAATGATCCACCTCTAGGTTTAACAGTAGGGATGGGGTAACTTTCATCATAGGCCTTGTTGACTCCTCTCCAAATGTAGTACTTTAATTTTTGTGTCTGTTATGAGGCCAAAACAAACTCCAGGGTATGTAAACTTTTGATCAGGGACATTTGGATAGTTTCTGTTTTCAGTATAATTTAAA
>JAPTGZ010000009.1:15766430-15782360 GCA_029814645.1 Fowleria isostigma
TTCTGGCGATGCCGGTCCAGCCAAGAGGAAAGCCATTACGATGAAGACGAAGCCGGATATCATCAAAAGGTCGGAGAAAGGCGAGACGCCGACGAACATCGGTAAAGCCGGCGGGGTATTTAAAGGTAAAATCCGACTTATGCGCAAATTCGGGTTACGCCGCCTGCGTAGGAACGGAACTCGTTGGTAACCCGAGGACCGCCTGTACACTCTTTTACCTGGATAAGTCATTTTAAGGGTGCATAACAGAGTGGTTCTTGGCTTGGATGTCCATGATGCTCCTGCCCATTAAGGTATCCATCAATAATACACACTGTCCCAAACAGCTGACATCATTTAAGAAGTCCATATTGGACTTACAGGAGAAGTTATGTTTAATAGGATTCATTTTGGACATAAGTTTTGTTTTGGTTTTTTTTTCCTACAAATTTCAATTAAAAAATTCTGGGGGATGGTAATTTTAGAATGTTCCAAAGTTATTACAAATGTTCAATGTGTGCGCTGCTTTCACGTGCATTCACATTAGACTGAGTTTATGTGTACTTTAATACACAGAACACATGTTCTGTTGCAGTAAACAGCATGACTAGTCCTGAAAACAAAAAAAAAATTACACTTTTGAGCAAAAAGAGCAAACTAATTTTAAACAAATTATTAGATGATGAAATGAGGTCAAATTTTTTGGGACACCCTGTACTAACTCACCAAAAAAGCCATGTGTCTGTGGACAGAAATAGTCAGTAAACTTTACTGAACTCTTTTGTCCATTCTCAAGTCAGACTTGAAAGTCCACAATACCCTTTATTTAGCTTTTTTGCTTGGTTGTGAAACTATGTGTCTGAAGTGTTTGTGGAATTTCCCATATTGTGTTATTGAAGATTTCCGCTGGCCAGTGGATGTTTACAAGGGTTAAAACAAACAAGCATTTGTTGCAGTGTTTGCTGTGGAAACTTTCTTTTTGTGGCGCGCATAACTGATAGGTAGAGTCGTCTCTGTGGAAAAGATCAGGTGTCACATACATGAAGGACCTTTTATCTCCGAACTTGTGATCTTAATGACAGGGCTGTTGTTCCTTAAGTAGGCCAGTTAACCAGTCAGTTAGCCTGCCAGTGAAGCAGACTGTTGCCAGCTAGTTTAATGACTGGTCAGTCAGGCAGCCAGACAGGCCGCCGTTCGGGATACCAACGAGAGATGGTGTCTGTAATGAGCAAAACAGAAGGTAATATTACACCAACCTTCCACTACTTTTTTTTTTTTACAAAGTGACTGGATTTGCCCTTTCTTCAGTTTGTTCAGCATAAGCAGTATTTTGAATGGAAATTTGTGAATGCTGGGTGAACTGTACTGGATGACAAAAAAATAGGAGCCTCAGGCCCCTTTTTCATTTTATAGCCGGACAGGGTAGATCCCACATAGTTCCTTTCAATGACCTGTAAGTGTGGTAGAGTTGTACTGCTGAGCTGGACAGATTCCAGCGGTCTCCAAGTAATCACATAGACATTCCTCACACAGCAGGGCATGTTCAGGTCTTAAACTTACACGCATGCATACATACTTTCATTTTTAAATGATCAAGATTGATACAAGCTTACTTCACATGTATACATCTTGTCCTCAACTGTTCAGAACACAGTGTTGGATAAAGTTTTGGTTATCTGTTTAATTTAAGTCTTTTTCTATATCTGTTTATTTTTTAACCCACAAGGACCCAGTGTGACATCTGTGGCACTTCCCAAATATTTTTTTCTCTTAATTTAACCATCCTTAAGTAGTTTATTGTCATTTATTGCAATATTATCTTCTGTGGGGATTTTTTTGTGTGTGTGAAAATCAGGTATTTTCCAACATTTAATTTACTAATTATGTAAATGTTCATGAAAGTTTAGATTAAAGTTGATTATATCAAAAACTGTGAAAACTGAAGAAAAAGTGACTTTTTCAGCAAAATCTAACATGAACTGAACATAAACCCAGTGTGTCCATCCACTGTCTCCATGGGTTTTACTGGTGAATCAATGTTGTAGAATATGACAGTTTTTCGATGGTAACTATGGAACCTCAGAACATCCAAAAGGGTTTATTTGATGAGCATGAAAAGATGACCAACTGCACTACTACACCAATTATTTACATGGATTAGTGGATCAACAAGGATTAAATAGTTTATATCAGTAGATGATTTTGGTAGATGGTGGATGTTTGGGTCTTTATGGTTAAAAAAGGTGAAATACAGAGGAAATTTTATTTGGGAACTGACACAAAAGTAGGGCTGGGTCTTTATGGGTTAAAGTTGACCAGCCATTCCCAGTCATCATATGATCTTTCTTACACTTCATACACACATCTGCTACATTTAATGTGTGTTCAACATGTTTTTTTTGTTTTGATGTTTTTATATAAAAAGGATTTTAATATTTTGTAGTTTTGATAAACCTCTGTTTTTCTCTTGTCTTTCAGGGCGACTGTGGTTGCTGTTGCCGCCTTCTTGGATGCCTTTCAGAAAGTGGCTGACCTAGCCACCAACTCACGAGGTACAGATATGCACACAAACAGTGGATTCACCCTTTTTTGTTTAAAGGCATCATTATGAGCCTTGAGAATATTGTTGGCAGGATTAAAACAGCTCTCGCTGTATCGCATGTGTGTCTGAGAACCAAATGTACGTGTCAGTGTTTTTGTTTTTTCAGCTTTCTAATGAAAAGTCCAGTCTTCATCCCTGCTATGCTGAGGGTTTCTGTAGGTTGTTTGCTTCATCGTATGGGTAGTAAATCTGTCAGTGCACTGTTTCCAACTCTGCTGCTGCCTTTGTCTATGATCTTTAACCTATTTCTCCCACTCTGCTCTCCACTACCCACCCCCACTTATTTCCCACTTCTACATCTGGGTTTTCAGGTTGAGAGTGCTTCAACTATGTAAATGTGTGTATGTGTGTGTGTAAGGGAGTGAGAGAGCTCATCCTTCTCTAGCTTTGACACCTCCAGCACCATTTGGTACTATTAATAGGAGCTGAGATAGACACACACATTCATCACCTCACTCACTGCAGAGAGAAGGATAGAGAGGTCGAGGTAGAGAGCAGAATGGGGGAGTACAGGCAATCACAATACAAATGTTTGCCATGAAGGAGTCCGATTTGGTCAGCTAAACAGTGCTGCGTCATCACTCATCTGCTCTGTCATCACTTTCACCATCCCCTCTTTCTACATGCTGTGTTATACCACAGGTGAAGAGTATCACATGACATCCTTTTCATATCTATGATCTGTTACCTAGGCCACAGTGTATATCTGAGCTCCCCCAGCATGGAAGAAATCCTGGACACTCAGTTATAATGTATTGTTGACTGAAATACCACCTCTGTCCTATGTAGGTTGTGTGCTTGATAATCCTACCAGGGTACTGAAATATGCTATGGTTCAGGAGATCACTATCATTTTCCACTAAGCATCCATTTTCAAAATGCTCTCACTCCAAGGTCTGTAGTAAAACATCATACTGTAAACGAGACTTTCCTACATTTCCTGAAGGAAATGTAACCCGTGTGCTTGCCTCTTGCTGGATTGGTGGACTTGTGGCTATGTGCCACATAAAAGTAAGAAATAGTACCAAAGACTGTCTGATTATAAAGTCTCTGTTTGAGTAACAGTGGAGTGAAAGAGGAAAAATCATCACTCTGTGTGCTTAGAGGCCTGTAGATCAAAAACAAAATGTTGTAAGATTAGAATGTGAATAATTTTTGAAAGAAAAGAGTTTTTCCAACATTTTGATGGATAAATTGTTGCTGAAATTGCAGAAATGTGAGAGTTATGAAGAGTTGTTGGTACATTTTCTACCATAAAACCCAACCCTCCCCACTCAAAGTTAGAGTGGGGCTGATTTCAGCCAATCAGCTGTCAGTATTCTGTTCCCATTGTATGGTGTTCTTGTGTGAAAACCATAAGAGATATCGTTACAGCATGTCGCACATGATAATATTTGGACCAGGTCACACATTTGTCGTATTTCAGAATAATTTTGGGATCAGTCGTGTGGGAATGGTAGCCACTTGAAAATGGCCCAATTCATTTAGGATGGACAAATTTGGCCGTGTTTCTGCAACTTTAATAAAATCGGTACATTGGAATGTAAATTTAGATAAAATTATGTTTTTCAAGACCAGGTGGCACATTTTTGCAATAATACATTTTGATCTATTTTTAATGCCCTGGGACGCATTTTTTGCCAAAGTTTTTGTATAAGTCATAATAAATATGACGAACAATAGTAGAACAATAATAGAATTACAGAAGGGATGACAGATTTGGCTCTTAATTCAGCCCAATATTCAGAAAACAGGTTTAGAAATAAAGAATAGCCCAAAAGCACCTATCACTTATGATCTAAGGAATTATTTCTGCCCTTCCCTGTGTAGACCATAAGTCCCTGACCTCATAATTTCTCCAGTTACTTTGTCTTGCGTGATGGTTATATAGCTGCTCCTTCCGATTTTGTTTATTCCCGCTCTCATGTAACATAATAAATGTGTCACTGACTCTCCCGTCAATAGGTGTGAATAGTCCATTCATTTTACTTCATCTTTCCATACATGAGCTCATCCACACTATTCCAGTAGGCAGAATTGCACGTTGACACGTCCACATGTGTGATCACGCATGTCTGTCCCATGTAATGCTCAGACACTGTCCAGAGTTCAGTTCAAGAGTAGGAGTATATGAATCACCACATTTTATTACCACCACCATGTCCTTATTTGATTTGACTAATTGTGCATTGCAGGGACTTGCGGTACCAAGTGACTCTTTCCCCTATCATCGTGACATTTAGGATGGCGTTATAATGGAAAATTAGATTTAATCTGACTACAGTCTCCTCTCACACACATAAATACACTTGCATAAACCTCGTCTAATTGCAGTCTTCCTGGAGATAGGGCTGTTGAATTTTTCCGTAGTGATCATACTTTTTGTATTGGACATAGACCAGAAAGCACCAGTATCTGATAGTGGCATTAATTACCCATGTGTATTACATAGAGAATAGTGGTTGTAGTTGGTTTCCTTACTTGTGTTGAAGTTTTGATTTATTGAGTTAGTTCAGGGCTAAGCTCAGCGAAAAGTTACTAAAAGGCAGCAAAGTCAGCGTGAAAGAAAGTTTGCCTCAGCAGCTTAAGGTTAACTTATTTTAACCCTATATGATTTCTGTGATGGCTGTAGTTTCCAGTTTCTCAAAGCCATCCTTTCAGGGCAGCCTATAAAATCAGTTTGGAGTAAAAAATCTTTTGGAAAAAGTTGGTCTGTGAAGTATAACTTACAGAGGAGTCGTTTGTCACCAAAGCACCCTGCCCTGTTGGATCTACTGTCTCTGTGAAACATTTGTTATGTGTACCTAATGGACTTTTCAGAGTGCCTGGGGTCTTCATCTTTCTACATGGTGAAGATATCAACTTACTTGTATTGTCCACCTACAGCACAAAGCAGGGGAACATTGCATACTTTGTAAAGTATGCATATGTACCACAGTAGCTTTGATGTAAACCTGCACCTGGATCTGCATCAGACTCCACATTTTATTTATTGTAATGACCCACAGGTCACACACATCTTTGGTCACCGATTCTGTCTTTCTGTCTCACTCCATTCTGCCATTCTTTTGTTTAAGTCTTACTCGGGTTTCTATAGCCATTACCATGGGAACAGCATGGAAATCAGATGTTGTAGATGAAAGGTGTGTGCATGTGCCTTGAATGACTTAGCAGAGGTGAACAGCCATTCCTGTTTGTACCACCACGCCATAAAGACAGCTAAGTTATGTTTTTATAGAGCTAGTGACACTAAGTGCAATAGAACAACCATAAGTCAAACCAGAGATTCAACTGCACTCATAGTGCCATCATTTAACTGCTTAATTGTGAGACCAAAGCTTTCGGCAGCCCTTGAAAATGGCTGATTTGCTCTGAAGCTTTCAGATATGGGCAGTTATGATAGGCCATAAAAATTAATGGGTTGTTGTGTTGATTCAGCAGACTTTGAAATCTTATAGCATATTTATGGCTACTTAGATGAAAGTTCTCTAACACTTCTTTATCTGAAGCGACAGAAGAGAAATATGCATTAAACATTTGCAGTTATAATACAAATAAACCCAAAGTAAGAAGAGAAATTCTGAAAAAATTGTGTTGTGAAATGGTCATCCGCTGCAAATGTCAGTAAATTCTTATTGCATGAATGAATGAATTAAACTTAATTATTCAACTGTTACTGTATGTAATCAAAAACCTTTATCTAAGTTTTGAAAGTGGTCAAGTAAACTGTGACTTAATATGTGTGTGTATTTGTTTGGGTTTGTTATTATATCTTAATTAGTTCATTGATTTCCACTAGTTATGTGGACCAGGTGTCTTCACACAGCTAATTAGAACAGAAAAATCCTGCAGACTTTGGACCATGGCCCAGTTTTTATAGCATTATTGCCAGGTTTAAGGCTCACAATCAAACTATAGGGAAGAAATGAGGGTTAAAATGTAAGCAGACATGCATCTGCTTCTTTTTATTGTAAGAATAGTAAAGGTAAAATCCAGCTTTTACAGTTGAGTGAAATAAAATAACTGCAGTGGCTGGAAAAAAAAATAGGTGAACTTGTTTCCAGACAAAGCCTCTCTTTCCCGCTTTTGTGCTCTGTTATTCAGATTTGAATCAAGCTCGATGAGAGGATACTTAATCAGCAAAGACTGGATCTGCTGCTTTGGCACAACACACACACATGCCCTCTGCACTATACACTGTATGTGTACTGTATCTACTATTTGATACCTTTTGTTGCCTAAAAAGCATTTTGCAACTTTACTGCATGGTGTTACTGAGCATTAATTCAGTTCTTTTCTAAAATAAATCTTTCTTCATCATATTGCGGTCATATTAATCATACCCCCTGTGTGTGTCCAGCAGTATTTTACTTTTGTTGCACTGCTACTTCAACTGTAGTATTATAGTCAGCATGGTTTATTGCATGTTCTTGAAAATATATCAAATGTTTTTCTCAGGTCTGTCAGCAGTGAATTTCTCAGCAAGTGACCTGATCATACCTTTGACACTAGTTAATCATTTAATACAAAATAAATATGCATCAGCTGCAATCCAGCAAATAATGTTTGTGTGGTCACGTTGAGGGGCCCACACTTCTATGACAAAGCCATAAGAACACAGTGTAACACATGTGAGAGTCTGTGTTCCACAATGAACCTGCTCACAAAGTTGTAAATACTACTTGAGCTAAAAGGACTGCATCCAGGTACTGGCACAAACGCATCACACAGCTAAAGGGTTTTCTCTGCCTTCAAGCAATGTGACTGCTGTAATAGCTTTAATGGTTCTCCTTGAATACAACTCATGTGATGAAATGTTAATGGTTAAACATGTTTTTGGATTTTTAGAGTGAAGAACTGAGATTAATCCACGTGGAACAATGTTAAAGATATTGACAAATAAACTCTTACCAATACATAATGTATATTTGTTGCATATATGCTTCACCAACATGGAATTTATTGCGGCATATAAATTTCTCTGTTCACAAAGAGCCCTCTGAAGAAGTAGAAGCACATCTATACACCTGGTGTAGTTGTTGGAGAGTGAATATATGTGTATACATGCACAGCAAATACTAAGGACAATCTGGTGAACCTAAGTGAATGCTATAATCCACAGGTGTTAAACTCATTTTAGTTTGGGGGCCACATTCAGCCTAATTTGATCTCAAGTGGGCCGGACCAGTAAATGACCTATAAGTAATGACAACTCCAAGTTTTTCCTTTGTTTTAGTGCAATAAAAAACATTAAATTATGAAAATATTTCTATTTTTAACCTATGCTTTCTTAAAAATTATGTGAATAACCAGAAAAAACTGACATTTCTTAAGAATGTACAGTTTGAACACAATTATGCCTCAATGTTGTATTTCATTTGTACATGTGTGTTACATAAACATTTGGTAACAGGCCTAACTAATATTGTTGAAATTTTGATGTTTGGAATTTAGAACCAGAATAACAATTTCTACAATATTATGCATCAGTTTTTTTTATTAAAAAGATCCTCGACTAATAAGGCATGTTGTCCTTAAACATTTATTTAGTCATAATTATTAACATTGTGTCCAAAAACATTCCTAATGTTTTCGTTTTTATATATTTTAATTTAAAAAAATGTCCCCTGTACGCAGCCATATTTGTTTACATTCTGGGTGACGTCATGAGGTTGAACTAAACAGGCTGGTAAGAAGCTCACAGCAGAATGAAGTCGTCTGTTCAGCCTTTTCAGTTTGAACGGGATCATACACAGACATAAAACGAAACGGAAGAAAACATGAACTAATATTTAGACAAAAATGAAGACGATGGAAGACGTGAAGTGGTGAGAGTGAAACAAAACAGATGGTGTGTGTGCCGGACCTGCTGCACTGTTTGTTATGAAGAGCTCAACTTTATGTTAGCTGACGTCCAAGGTATTTATTCACCTACAACTTACATATCAGTAGTCTGTCCTATTATCATTATAAACACATATTACAGCATTTTATGGCAGTATGGTCCCTGTCCAACTGCATGTATTACCCGAGTACTTATGGTCATATGTAAATGAACGGGTACATTAGCATCCCACTGTACCGGTCCATCGGACATGCTCATTTGTGTTTACGTTGATACATATTATTTCAACTCTGAACACTTACAGCTGTTGTAGTCGTCTCAGGTGTTCTGTTTGTTTCCTCATCTGTGTCCAGTGGGTATTCAACATTGTCATTGTCCACCTCTAATATTTGTACACATTCGTCCAATGTCTCCCATTTTTCCGTTTCCTCTCACTGGTCACGGTTGTTTATTCCTCTTGTGAGTGAAAATGTTTGTCACTGTGTCTGGCTTTAGCTGTCATTTATATTCCAAAGCACCAACAAGTGTTTAAAAGCTGTGGACTTTGATGATGACTGGATCACGTCCTGGTCCTGGTTGTCCTCTCCCACATGTATTTTCCCATTGATTCCTCCTTTTCTTACAGTGGATAATTCCATCTGTTTACTGTAGACTGGACGTCACCACCAAAAACTGCACACTGAGGCATTTTGTGATGGTTTTTCTCCGCAACAGAAGTTATGCAGTTGAGTGTTGGCTTCGTGTTTACTGTAGTTCAACCATGTGACCTTTATCTACCCAAAATGCAATGCGCACGCAAAATAATGGCTGCTCACATTATGTTGTAAACAACGAGGATTTTTATAAACAACGCACATATTTAATTTTTAGCTAAATTTTTTAGGAGAGGAGTTCAGTCTTAGTATTTTAAATCCTATTTGTCTTTACAGTCGAGGATTCCTTCAACACAACTTACAAATCAGATCTGCAAAAGTGCTAAACATTTAGTAACAACCAGAATATTGTTGAAATTGTACTTAATTTTCAGGTTCACATTTTATTGTTAAAATGTGTTTATGCTAGGATTTTGCTTTAGATCACTTTGGTCTGTATGTGGCCCCTGAACCAAAACAAGCTCAGTTACCTGCTTCAGTGTTATTTTTGCACTTTCGCACTAAAGGTTTCAATCCGGGGCCAGATTGAAACTTTTGGTTAGCTCCTGGGTGACACCTGTGCTTATAATCTGTTGATGTATTTCAATAATGTTTAAAGTTTACCACAATCACATGCATTAACTAGAACTATAAGCAGTTATGAATGGGGGCCAAGCCTTTCTGTGCCACTCAGTCCCCCCCTAGGCTCAACAGAGCCCACTGAAGTCAACCCTGAAGGACGATGGGTTCTGTGTGCTGAACATGTGTCTATGTTGAATGTGAATCACTTGTATCCCACAACAATGTAAACAGAACCATCCACTTTGAATGCTTGCTGGACAGCTCATCACCATAGTAACTGCTGGTGACATCACACACTCATAAATAACAAGGTTTTGACAATGGGAAACTGCTATTAATATACAAAATTTTTGACCAAATAAAATTCTTCTTATAACTTAAGGACAGGGCAAAGAGTGTCCGTGCCAAGATTCACGCAGATTGGACCAAATCCCTAGAAGTTAAAAAAAAAGTTTGCCAGTTTTTGTCATTTTGCAAAAAAAAAAAAATTAAGGCAGAAATGGGTATGGCCTAGCCCAGCCAAATCTGAGGATGTGGGTTTTTTTTGGTTTTTTTTTTCAAATTTCATGGTTCTGCCTTGTAAGGTTTAACCTGCAGCACCACTTTTATCAATGGAAGAATAAAAATAATACAAATCTGAACAAAAATAATAGGGTTCCTAGTCCCGGGGTACTGGACACATCTCCCACTCCATTGGGGCTTGGCCCCTAATAATACAGGCAAACTAATAAAATATCAAGGCATATTCTGGCTTTTTGGCAAAGACCAAACCAGGCAGTCCTAACAGCCCCCCCTAAAAACATGAAACTTCAGTGGTCACTGGTGAAGGATCAGACAAAGCCCTATTGAATCCATGAACAGTGAGGGCGAAATGAAGTGGGGCCAGAGGAACAAAGAAGGCAAAAGAGTAGAATCATGTGTGGAAAATAATCTTTCCTCTTGTTTCATGAAGCATCGGTTCATTTTTCCATATAGATTCTCTCTCTTTTTTTTTTTTTCCCTGTTTAGTATCAGATGATAGTTGCGTCATACTTTCCTTCTCAGTGTATAATGGACTTGTGTTTGCATCTGTGGGGCTGTGTGCCTGCATGTCTTTTTTTTTTTTTATATAGCTAGTTTGCATGAGTGTGTGAATAAGTGCCTCCTGCGCTACCTCTTTGCGGTATTCCATTCACCAAGTGAGTGTGAGATTGACAGAGTGAGTAGTAGTGAGATTTCCTTCCAGTCAGCCACTGTGAAACAGCTGACTGCGACCAGGCTGCACAGGGAGATGAGGTCATTCCATACAAACAGGCTACACAAGGAGAGCAAAAGTTAAACATGACATCATTTGGACTCAGTTTTCAGAAACTGCATTAAAAACAGGCACGGATTGCACCAAATGATTTTCTCATCGGTTCTGAACTTTGATCATACAAAAGGCCAATTTAATTACTAGCTCATTTTCTCACACCACCCATAGCATAATAGTTTGTTCACAGTTACAAAAATAACTCTGGCTTTGTCACATATGGGTTGACAGCTGCCAGGACACTGTCTGTGCAAGTAGAGTGTGTCTTTGTGTGCATCTATAAATGTATGTGTGTTGAAGATTGTGAGTGCTGGTGAGTACATTAATCCCAGTGGCCCTGTCAGCAGCATTAGAGTTTGTTTGGACACGTCTTCCTCTGCGGAGGTGAAATAGACACCTGCCACAGAGCTGACATGTACAAGCCTGTCAGAGCTGTTTGGACCTAAAAAGACTCTATCTTTGTGCAAATGTGTTTTCAGAAGCGATAATTACTTGGATCCTTCAGTCGCCCATCCAGTTATTCAGATGGTTGTAGCAAAAAAAAAAAAAAGAATCATAATAAATTTAACATCCAAGTCAGCCCCCACATAAATGGAATTGTTCTTGTATTTGTCATGTTTTTTATTAGAATTTTTTTTTTTTGCCTTGACAGTGATGCAATACAAATGCTTTGCAAGTGATCCTGATGTAGTTGTACTTGATTAGTAGTTGTAATAATGTTAAGCCGTTGTGAAAAGGCAGCAGGATTTCTTTAACACATTCTGTCTGGTTGGAACAATGTCACCCATTGTTGTTATTATTGCAGTAATTGCTGTCATCCAGCTCCTATTTCAACCAAGTGTCTATCCTTATGAACTCACAGGACCTGTTTCTAATTTGCGCTAATCACACAAATGCCGCTGGTTCTTTTTCACAAGGGAAGCAAAACCATACAGACCAAACAAACTGAACTTTACTAGAACGTTAACTGCATCACAGTTTTCTATGGCGGCGCTCCATCTCTGTGACCTGTATACACTGCCTGGCATGGGCCTTTTGTATAACCTCTCCTATTAACATCCCTACTGCCCCTCCTTATGGAATAGCTTAGTTCCGCTGAGGCCCCTGTGTGCATACAATGACTTCTGAAAATAACTTCCAATCTCGAGGCATGCACTTGTCTGTTGGTGCAATTTCCAGTGTATTTCTCTTCAAAACACGATGCCTACAAAGTGGAGACAAATGATAGGACAAGAGATCCAATGCCATTAGATGTGTGTTGTGTGTTGTAGAAGTTGTTCATGTGATATGGCTTTGTTTAAAAGATATATGGGGTATGTTCTGCTGTAAACTCCAGGTGTCTCTTACGATTTACTTTGTACTATTTCCAGTCATCTGGTAAGGCACTTGGTGCCTCTGCTAACGCAGGGCAGAAATTCCAGTCAACTGTTATCTGTTATCTATGCCTGTCACCGTTACAGGCGTAGAAAACGTATTCACTTTTTAGCTTTCAACTTTTAAGAATAATTAAAACCTGAGGTGAAACCCATTGACTGGAATCAAGATGTATACAGCATGCAGTCCCACTAATAAGGTCCTGAACATCGTTTAACATTTTCATACAAGACCTGACCATGGTTGTGTCATGTGTTAAATAGTTTAGTTTATTTTGAGCTTATGCACTTTATGTACAGTACTAATTACATATACATGTACAATAGTCAGTACTGTTCATGTACATCTCATGTGTACACAGATATACATGGAAAGATTGCAGAAAACACTATATACATAACATTGGCATATGCAGGTGTGCATAGGGAAGTATACATAGAGAATATCAAGAAATGAATGTGGCTTTGAGGTAACAAGTTGCTAATATAAGAACTAGAGATGGGTACCTGTCACATTCAAACCCATACAGTACCAGTATCCAACGGTGCCTGTTTTCAGTACTTTTTGTGGTTATATTATGTGTGATGATTATTTGACCCCGAGAGGCCCAAAATTTGGGCCCTCTCAGGGTTAGAATTTATTTATAGAGTAAAAAAATGCACTAATTATTAAAAAGTAGTGGTAGTAGTAGTAGTGATGTTGTTCATCAAATTAAACAGTAGAACTTGGGCTACACGAGTGTATAATTTTTACATGCCCCAAACACAACTCAAACACCAACTAAATAAATTATCAAATCAAAATCCATATATCCAATTCTGTCTCTACCACTTGTGGTACTTTATGCTTATCGCACAAACAACCCCTCAAACAAAAGCAGACAGTCCGCAGATTCCAGATATATTCACAGAGCCCTCTACACCAAAGCATCAGTGAGATATGAGCCACATAACTGCGACAACAGATATCACTTCATCAAACAGTAGTTGTAAAAAATATTTCTCTTACCTTATTTTCACCATGAAAATTTTGTTTTACTGGTAAATCCACACATGAATGGGTTTGTCCTACTTTCTGGTTATGCTCATTTCATCCCGGATGTTTTTAGTTGGCTCTGGAACCGACAAAGAATTATGCAAATGCTGCGAAACGTCCAGCTCTCATGCGTCCAATGTCGTCGTTGTATCAAGCAGCCATTTCTCCACTCTCTCCCAGAAACACAATGAGAGGATGTGTTCAGGTACCAAATGGTGGTACCGTTTGACTTTACATGAATTGATACTCAGTACTACTGACAGAATTCGGTCGGTACCAATAAAAGTACCAAATTCAATACCCATCCCTAATAAGGGCAGAGTTGGTAATTTCTCATGTGTGTATGCAGAATAAGCTTGTAGGTACATGTGTGTGCATTAAGGCTAGCATATGCTTGTCTAAGATAGTGCATGGGTAGGCTAATTCATGTTGGTGTGTGTGTCTATTTTTCCCCCTGGTTGTTTCTCAATGAGGTCTCTGTTCCTTCTCATCTTTTTTTACTGAGTGACTGTAGGCCATATAACCACTGTGAACTCCAGCACATATACATTTTACATTAAATGAAGTATAACAGGTAGTCAGAGGTTTGAAATTAGTAGGTGCTCAGGTTAAACACATCCTTTTACTTCTTAACCATTGATTATTCTATTAGTTGTACATAAGTACAGCTACACTTTTTACATTATGAACTCCAAGAATTAATTGCCATCATATTTTGGCATTCTAGTTCCTATACCCATCTTAAAATGAACCAGTCACATCTTGTGGATCTGACATGTGCCTAATTCTGCTTGTATTTTGGCCACTTCTTTCTGTGTGCTCTCTGTATTCTCTGCCATGCACAGACCCCCATACAGCTCTACAAATAAAAAAAAATCAGGCCCTTTCCTCTCTGCCCCTCTCAGTTCATGGCTTGGCCTCTGTTACAGAGCAGCCTTATATCCTGAACTAAGCCAGTGTCTCAAAGCTCTATCTGAAAGGCCTCTGTCCTTTTTTTTTCCAGTTTCAATCCAAGACCAGCCTGGCCATGTACATTTCCTGCCCTCTGTCCAGCACAGACCTAGATTCCATCCACTGGAAAAGCTCTGTCTTTCAATCCCCCCTCTGTTCTCCACTATTTGCCCTGACCTGATCCTGGGAATCTCACAGATCACTGGAACCAGCATTTAAATCAGTTAATGGGTCAAATACACAGACTCACGCATAGACTCACAGACCAATTCAAGTTTGCACATGCACATGTATGCACAAACGGCGCATGCTGAGATCGAAACATGACTGAAATACACAGAAGTATGTGTGCCACAGACAATAGACTCTTCAGGCTGATTTAGTGTCGGCCTTTCTCCTGTTTGAGATTTATGAGTTGAATTCCTTTGTTAGGTTGCATGGTAGATTCACTTGTCTCGCCGTTTAGTTTGCACTATAAAACACATTATCAGAGAAAACACAAGGAACTGTCATTGGCAGATTTAGCCCCAGCCATCTGCTTAAATGAACATCTGCTTATCATTATTATACATTCAGAGTGAGACTCCAGAGTGTCCTTGTCACAGAGTTGAGGGACACAAATGTCTGAGTGTCTGTGGTTGCCTGTATGTGCGAAAGCAAATGGATAAGATTCAGAATTCTTTCTCTCCAGGAGACAGGTTTTTGAGGCTCAGCAGTTGGCTAAACACTTTCAAGTGGGTTTGAGTTGGAGATGCAGAGCCGTCTGTGTGCACTTGACTAAGCTTGCATGCTTATATGCACAAGTGTTTGCGGGCGTAAGCTGTGTTTGGTCTCTGTTTTTGTTTAAACACAAACCCGGTTAGACCAGTGGATTTGGAGCATCTGACATTTATGCAAACAAAATTCAAACCTCATATTTCTCTGACAAATGAGTATATAACTTAAGTTACACTTAATGTGGTTAGTTTGGGTTCACTGGGAGCACTGCCCTTCAAGACCTTGATTGGAGTCCAAATATGACTTGGAGGAAGATAATCTGGCCTTGTGAGATGTTGTGTCCAAACCACTAATTTTTATTTCTTTCCTCAGTCTTTGGCAGTCAGAGTTGTTATCTCTAGAAGTAAACTGTAACACATGCTAAGAAAACAAGATTAGTAACAGTTTCTTCTATCCCTTTCAATAGGAATTTTTACTTCCCATTTCTATCTCATAGGGCCAGATTTACTAAGATCCCATTTTGCAAGTACTAATTTACATGTGCAATATGCTAATTGTGGGTGATTTATCAAGATCGCCTGCACAAATGCCCACAGGTGTAAATGTGTTAGAGACCACCTTATTTAAATGAGGATTTTGTGTGTGCTTTCATGAATAACGTGCGCAATGGAGATGGTACACTGTAAGCATACGCGAGGACTAATGGTAATGGTCCGCCACAATTAGCCAGACTCAAAGTGATGTAAAGGTACCAGGAGTTTTGTCATTACATGTATTGCGTTGGCACCGTCCGAAAGGTTTGTGCACCTCAGAGAGAGAGAGGTATGTCATGGTACTTATGGAGAACTGGGGGGGGGGGGGGGGGGGGGGGGGGGGGGGGGGGGGGGGGGGGGGGGGGGGGGGGGGGGGGGGGGGGGGGGGG
>JAPTGZ010000009.1:15898322-15918492 GCA_029814645.1 Fowleria isostigma
GCTGGGAGGATGTCTCCAGCAGATACCAGGAACAACATCAGAGATCTGTGTCCAAAAGAGCACAATACTAGGAACAGTAAGATCCTGCACAGAACCCTCAGGTTCCCAGGCCTCTGGTAGAGGACCCGAGTCTGAAGGAGACACGGCCCAGGTGGGCAAGAGAAAGATTTTTTTTCTTTCTAATGTATATAAACTTGACACAGATTATAGATATATGTGCTTACTCTAAAATATTAAGCATTATGGGTATTTTAATGGTATTTTCAGTCGTTTTTTAGGATTAGGGTTACATTTTAGATTATACTACAAATCCTCCTGGTCTGAATCTGTCACCAACGGTTGAGATGATTCTCAGTCATCCCTCCATCCATGGATGAACCCGTATCAAAATAATCAGCTGCTACCGATCACTTTAAATGATTAACTAGTGTCCGTATTTCTGCTCCAGCCCACCAACGTAAGGATAACGTAAACATGACAGACATGAACTATGAGCCCAACATCACACTGTTCATTTTTCTTCCTGTACTTGACAGACTTTCGCTCGGTTATGTGATGAATTGCTCATGGTTCTGCCCCACTATATAAATGACTTCTAACGTCTTTGTCAGAAAGAACCATTATATTGTTTTATACACAGGAGACTAATTTTCTGCCTCCAGTACTATTAAGGAAACCAGTAACGTCAGACTTAATCATTACTCTGGTCTTCAATTATTTGGCGCTGTTTTGCATATCTTGTTTCAGGTTCAGTACCTGTCCATACTTTTAACAGAATATTTGTGTTTATTTGTTTAGTTTAGGACAGTGTGTATTGGCACAACAAGATGCATGCACCAGATTTAGCAGAGGAGCTGGTTTCCATCTGTTGTCCTGGAGTTTGGATCCAGTCTTGTTTTATAAATAGAAAAAAAAAATGAAAGAAATGAAATTAGATGAGTCACAATACCACTATTTATTAATAATATTTATCAAAGACTGCATATTGTGCAAAGCTATTTTAGTCTTTTAGATAATGAATTAAAAATGACCAATAAATTTGCATCATCATCTGTTTAGTTTTAATTCATGGTGAGGATTCATGTTTTGTTTATAGCAGTTTTATTCAGTTTTTATGTTTTTAAAAACTGCCATTTTAATTAACATAATTATATTCACAGTTTCTTCTCTTTAAATTGTCTCCTTTTTCAGTCTGACGAGCCAAATATTTGTTTCACTTTCCAGTCATTGTATATGTGTGTATTATCCCCCCAAACACTCAGCATTAGCACTCAGACCAGATATTAATTAACCTGCTGCAGTGAGCATTCTAATACTCTTATTTGTTGCGTAACATGGACTCTTGACTGGCTTTACACACCGACAACAGAAAGCCAAGTCTCTGATGCGCCCTTTTACACCACTCATTCACTTTGCAGAGAAATTAAAACTGAGTGATTTATAGTTTGTTGACTGGTGAAGTGTGAAATGTAATTAGGTTTAATTAGCGTCAATGATTAGTCTGGCGCTAATAGGCTTTTGGCTGGTTGTGAAAGGTCACCTCAATTGTTTTGGCTGGAAAATATCTGGGCTTTTTTTTTCTCCTCACAAACATATGGGACACATGTTTGAGTATAATGCGAAATTAAAGAGTCTTGAGGTGTTATTGTGTTTTGTCATCGGTAGATTTACTGTACATTTTGTCTTATGGCCTGTCGACCTCTATATCTAGGCCTCTTTTCCATCTGAACCGCATTTTAGGTCACAAAAACAGAGATTTCCAAAGTGAAGATTTTTTCCCTGTCACATGTTTTATATTATATGTGCTGGTTTTGCATGTTATTGTTTTTATTATTCATTATTGTTGTTTCATCATTGCTTATATATGTTTATAAATGATCAACATCTATATCATAAATGTGTGCGTGCATACATCCATGTCTCGGGATTCACACAAAATCCAGAAAGAGTTGTCGTTTCACATACAGTACTTACATATTTTTGGTCAAGGAACAGACCAGTGAAAACATGAAGTTTATGTGACTGGTATTATGGGAGATCTTAGTAATTTTGGAATGCAACTGCCTTATAATCACGTTGCTATACCCAGAATGCTCTGGCGGTGACTGCTGGACAAATGTGGTACAGCATGCACAAACATACAACAGCATAAAAATTACCACATCTAGAACCCTGGGATTCCCACAGGTCAATGTGCTGGTAATGGTTTAAAAGGAGTGTTTTTTAAGGTGATGCAGCACAATCTGTCTCTGGAACAACAGAAAAAGAGAAACAACAGAAAAAGAGAAACAAGGAAAATGGCCTTTTGGCTCATTTTGACACATTTATAGGAAAGCAATGATGATTAATGTGTTAAATAAACCAATAAAATAAAAAATAAACAAATAAAAAACTATGTGGAAAATGGAGAGATTGGAAAATGATGTCGTCACACTCCATTTTACATGTCTATTTTTTGGTTTGTGTAATGAAGCTGCACCTGAAACATCAAACATCCTCGTGTATGTACCTGTGTATTACCTACAGTACACTGAAGTCAGCACAGGTACTTCATAAAAACAGACTGGACTGGCATTGTAGATAAACCCACATGTCAAAAATATACTTTAACAAGATTTAATTCAAGTTTAGGAGTTAATTTGTTGTTGCTGCTTCAATTTCATGGCAGATTAAAGGGGTAATATTTATCTAAACACACTTTTATTAGTCTTTGGTTCATTATTTATGTATTTGGACCTTAATAGTTCATAAAGTTTGAATGTGAACCCTCCAGGTGCTGTAGTTCTATCTTTTTATTCATTTTGGCTAAAATCCATACTGAAAATATGTCCAAAATTTGAACAGATTACCTAAAATATTCAGTTGTTGGTTGTATTAATGCACACAAGTGGCTGAACGGGACAGAGCCGCACAGTCAGCAACCTGGAGAGGGTGGGGTGGCTCATTTGCATTTAAAGGACCAGCGCTCAAAACGATCTTTCTCAAGTCATCACTCAGAAATAGGATTGAAGATGGAGCTGTGGAGTTAAATTAATGAAGAATTCTGACCCAAGCATAGCATTTACTGTTTATGTAGACCACAGGGAAATGTTTTAAAATGTATAATTCCATTAAAAACCAAACTATCGCTCCTTTAAAGCCTCTCAGTCTGATATATTTTATAATATCCACGGTGTCCAGTCTTCAGACAGAAACAATGGTTTGTGCAAACACTGGACCGGTTTGTAGTCATTTATATGTTGTCATATGGACAGAGACATTGCATTCATATACAGGTCCTTGTTTTGCGTAGAATTCCATACAACTGAATTGTCATTGTCCTCTTCTGCCTGCAGGGTAAAGCCATTGGTGTTGGCATCGGCTGTATCCTTGGCATGTTTCCGCTTCTGTTCTTCAAGGATGACGACAAGGATGAGAAGAAAGATGGCCAGACAGAGACGAAGGAGAAAACACAACCTCCTGCTGCAACAGAAAACAGCAAAAACTGAATCTATCGACTTGCTGGCGACAGATACTATTTAGAATACACTAGATTACTCTAAAGAGGGACTGATTGGCCTTGTGTGGTGACGTAGAGTGTATGGAAATGAACTTGATGCAGTCTAATCACCAGGCAAGGCCAGGTGAAAAACTATCAAAGGTAGTCTGAAGAGGATTATAGAGACTATTTTGATTGTAGAATTTAAGCACAGGGACCTGGCTGTCTCTCGAAGGGACGTTGAAGACCGTTATGAAGCTGCTGCTGCTCCAACTATTGCACCCTAACCTCACGTTGTTTTTTGACTGATTGACACAAAACTGAATCTCATTTATTTAGAACTAACTCATCTCTGCTCTGCTGAATCTGTCCAATGGAATCAGCATGTGTCTATCTGCATTTAGGCAATTAGATGTTAAACAGTAATGATCAAGAGTGGAAATGCTGTGCAAAAAAAAAAAACCAAAAAGCAAAATGTGCAACGCAAGGGAAACACCTCGACAAAGAATCTTACAAAGCGTTTTGTGTTTTCCATCAATGACTATCAACATGCAGGACATACGGGCTTCATTCAGCACTGCTAAAAACAGCCACATCTCCAGTGGTTTCTGATTTACAACCGTCATAAGCCAAGGTAATGTTTAACACAAAGATGCAACCTAGTAAGCATGTCATGACTCCAGTCCTGAACGGCTGCGTCATCAAACCTCAATGCCAACCACTCGGCGAGGTGGTTAAATATTTAACACTTGCTAAGCCCTTTTTTTTTTCTTTTTTTTAAACTTTTTTTTTTTTTGCTGCTTTTATAACATGCATTTTTATGCTTTTAAGTTTTCAGCAAAAGATGTAACACGCACAAAATGTACATAGACAGTTAGGCTGTGTCAGAGATTTTCTTATGTTCATCCGGGTGTCTGCAGGCTTTTAAAAAAGCTTAAAACGTCTTCAGTTCAGGTGTTTAAGTTGACTGAGGACAAATGCAGAAAGTTTGCCGTATGTGTATATTGTACTATCATGAACAAGGAATATATTTTGGCCTTTAGCAGTTTAGGAAGTCCACAGTATGAAGTGAAGAAGAAAGTGAAGTAGAAGTTCATCCTGGAGGCATGACACTGGTGGTGGTGATGGATGGACGTGAGGATGTGATGCCTCCAGGGGTTAAACTAGGATCAGTCATGAAGCAGAAATGGCAGCAGATTGAACACTGACAAAGTCAAACTGACGGAGGGTGTGGTGTGGTCAGGACAGGATCAGATGAAGATGGAAATTGACGGACTGAGGTTAGGAATATATGGAAACTATACTTGAGTGTAAAAATCCTGCACAGCCACAACTTAGAAGTCATTAAATAGTCTTAAATCTGAAGTTTTGACATCATAAAGGGGTGCATTTATTATCTTATATTTATTTTTTGTCACGCGAGTCCATACCTGTGATGTTCCAAACCTTTAAAACCTCCCCCTAAACCTGATTTTGTCTTTATATTCTCACGTAATTGTAGATAAATCTAACTCTCATAATAATATTCCTACATTAAACCTACCTCTACACTTAAACACATGTAAACTACATACCTTTTCATATACAGTTGTGCTCATAAGTTTACATACCCTTGCAGAATTTGTTATTCTTTGTCCATTTTTCAGAGAGTATGAATGGTAATACAAAAAGTTTTCTTTCAAAGTAACTTTATTTATACCCGTAGGTAGATTTTTTTTCTGCACTCTTATGGTTAGTGGTTGGATGAAGCCATTTATTATCAGACAAATGTTTGCTCTTTTTAAATCAGATTGACCCTGATCCAAAGTTCACATGCCCTAGTTCTTAATTCTCTATGTTGGCTCCACCCCTTTAACATCAACACCAGCTTCAAGTCTTCTGTGGTAGTTGTGGATGAAGCAATTTATTTTCTCAGATTGTAAAACTGTCCATTTTTCTTGGAAAAACACCTTCAGTTCCTTTAAGATTTTAGGTTTTCTTCATAAACTTCATATGTGAGACCTCCCCAAAGTGTCTCAATGATACTGAGGTCAGGAGACTGAGATGGACACTCCACAGGGTTCCTACACAAGTATGAAAAAGTATGGAATTTGATTTAATACATTTCCAGGTCTGGAAAAGTATGGAAAATGAAAACAAATGTATGGAAAAAATATCCATGTTTCCAAGTGTTACCACCGTTCTATTTTCTAAAACATAAAATTATCAATATCTAAAATGATCAATCTGTTTTTTTTTAAGGTACTTGCTAATGCAGCCAAAATGTCTGTGAGAGTAGATACTTAATTTCAGTGCAAAAAAAACTCAGTGCTAGAAATTCAATGACTTCAGTAATTCAAAGTTTGATGAGACAGATTTGGTTCCATAAACTATTAATTCCAAAATTTATTTACATAATACACATCTATTTACTCAAATGTCACAAGTTCTTTTAAGTGTTTTTTTTTTTTTCACCAAGACATCTGTAAATTACAGTCTGGAAAAAGTATGGAATTTAGAAACTTCAAAAGTGTAAAAACCCTGACTCCAGAACTTCCACTTTTTTCTGCTGTATCCAATGACAGGTCGATTTGTCATTGTCACGTTGGAACATCCAAGCACCCCATGTGCATTCTGTCGGGGTATGTAAACCTATGAACACAACTGTATTTTTAATGCTTAAATAACCCTCTCAAGGCAGGCGTTGCAGATTTGCAACAGCTAAATATCTGATTTTTCCTGTTACTGCAACTTCATTTGGCCCTGAGAGGGTTAATAAAACACACTGTTTTAAGCATTTATTATTTATAATAATGAGATTTAATGGGCAAAAGAACTGGAAAAAAAAAAAAAGACATTTTCGGACACTTTTATTGCAAAGAAAACATGAAGACACCTAGGCGGCCTGTTACAAAATCAGTCCTTAAAGGGATAAGGAAAAACTAGTCGTAAATTTGGTTGAAAACATTCCCCAACAATCTTGGAAAGCAGCCCTGATAACTGTAGACACCCTGGTGTATGTATATACAGAACATATATATTGATGGTTCAGCAAAGTTTCTGAAGAAAGTAGAAAAACACAGACGGGCAGAAAGAAGGAGCTGGAGAGTATCTGCGGCTGAAAGATAACTCCCAACTGTAAAAGCACCTGAAGCCTGTAACAGATGCACACTGACCCCTCTCCTCTGTCCCTGGACTTGGTATGATTAATCTTCTCCGGCTCTGGATCTATCAAAGTGGTGACTCCGCCTGTTGAGGTGGCACCGAGCCTTGAGCCAATTTACTCTCGCAGAGCAAAGTAAGTGTGGGCTGGAAATCCTGTTGATCTATATATATCCACCGGGCTGATGTACAGTGTTAGTCTGGTGGATAGTTGTCGGACCTAAGACTAGAACCTAGAGGAGGCTGGTATCAAGTATTCACACCAACATTATGTCACTTCTCTACTGCCCTCCACTGGCTGAAACTTAGAGCTCCTGTCACCCGTTTCCTTTTCTGTTTTGCAGTCTAAACTCTAAAACCTTCTGGAGCTCTTATCATTTTATCACTTTTATTATTTTTACACCAATGCATTGGTCTAATAAGTTATGCAAATTAGGTAGTCTTCAGCATCTGGCAGCCACACAACAGGAACACCCTCACGGAAAACATTTGGGATGATAAATCACCATCATTTTAACACTTCTGTTACTGATTTTCTATGATAAATCTTTTTTTTTTTTCATCTCAGCAGCTGAAGTAGACTGTTTATGGCGCCAAATCTGTTTAGAAGTTGGTGAACGCAAGCAGTTAAGTGTCACTGAATTGCATTTTCTTTCAGAAAAAAAAAAGTATTTAATGTTTTTTATAGAATATTCAGTCCTGAATTATGTATGTTTTGGTGTTTATTCTCTTGTTCTCCAAGTATGATGTTGCGAATAGAATATAATCTTATATTCTATTCAATAATATATTATTTGTCAGCACAAATTTTGTCTTTGTTATGTTTTTACAAGCATTCTTGAGCGATAAAAGACTTTGCAGCCAAATGCTCCATTTTACAGCCCATAGGAAAGTCATTAGACATGCTCTTAAAACTGAACACAAACGAGACTTACCCTGTATAAGATGTTCTACTTATTTATTATGTGGGAAACGTGATACAATTGAGAAAATATACAGAAGAATGCAACTTATTTATGTAGTTAGGATTTTTTGACCTGATTGCTTGATCTCCATTTTGCATGTACTACTAATAAAAATTCTATTGTACATGTTTACTTTGTTATAATAAAATCTGGTCTGGTCTAAGATTATGCATTTCAACATGATATGCATTGCAAGGTTAAAAAAAGGAGTAATTGAAGTGAAAATCACATACAAGTGATCAGATATCTGTGATCAAAAGTATGTTCTGTTTTTAAATAGTAACGAAGCACAGGATAGCTGCTGTTATCCCTTTGTAGAACGCCAAAGATGAACCACACAACTGTCATAAATAATACAAAACAGGATTTTGTGTTGTTGCGTGGGCTTGCAGAGCTTATATTTGTAACAGACTCCCTCTGCTGTGCTGTGAATTTGCAAATTCAGAGCATCTGTGCTGTGGACGTAAAAGACGCACAATATTTGAAAGAAAACTGCTTCATAATTGGAGTAGTTTACTTCCCTGCATTACATCGTTGAATTGCTTTTGTGATTGTGCTAAAGGTATTATTGTGCAAATCAAATAATAAATGAAAATATATAACTGCTGTAAAAAAAAAAATAATCCCAGTAATGTACCGAAGAATGGTATTTGTTGGGGGAATATTAACTTATTTACATGTCACCAAAGCTCAAAAAGCACATTAAACATTTTACAGATGCCTTTCTGATGTGTTGAATATACAGGTACGTACTCTGTAATGCCTGTTTCTCTTGTGCATTTATTTGACATGGATGATGCGAATAACCCATAAAGACCTAGTGTTACTTTTGTCGCAGTTCCAAAATGATTTTTTTCCCCCTATTTTTTACCTTTCTTAAGTGATTTATTACCATTTACTCTAATATTATGCTCAGTATTTAGCATTTTTAAGTGACAATCAGATGTTTCCTTATAATTAATGTACTAATTATATAGATGCTCATCAAAGCTCAGATTAAAGTTGAGGGTTATTTTATCAAAAGCAAAAAACTGAAGAAAAATATACATTATTGTGCAAAATATATCATTAATTGAACATAAAATAAGTGTTTCCTTCCACTGTCATTTATCAAACTACATGGATTTTATTAGTAAATCAATGTTGTAGAAGATGACTGTGTTTCCACGGTAACTGCAGAGCCTCTGAACATCCAAAAAAGTCATATTTGATGACCATAAAAAGATGACAAACAGCATTTTACACTAAATATTTACATGGATTCATAGGATTAGTGGATTAACAGGTATTTAACATTTTATATCAGTGAATGTCACCGATGGATGTTTGGGTCTTTGTGGGTTAAAATAGTTTTAGTAGTAGTTGATAAATTGATGCTGATACTAAATTCTTGTCTTAAGTTGCATGTTTACATACACAACATGATTAAAATACACATTTTATTATCTTAAAATGACAACACATGACAAATACAGAAGTGTAATAGTGTGTAGAGAACAAAATAAGTATTTCTTGTATATACAAATAGCTACAGCTCTGGGTTGTCTTGAGCCAGCCCTTGCTATATCTGTAATTAAATTGATTTCCGTTGGTGACGTGATGCCCTTTATGGAGAAAACTGATCTACATTTGGTATTTTACAGCTCACTGCACTCGTATTTACTCAGTCTCTGAATATATTTGGAAAGACGCTTTGGGGCTGAACTTTGAAAACTATTTTGAGACAGTAAAGCTCTCAAAAGTAATTATCTTTGTCATAGTGTTATCATCAGACAGGCTTTTAGTTGTTGTCAGAGGATGTGAAGGGTGATACTTGAGTCCAAAGTGTTAAACAATAGGAAAAATGACGGACGATGATATGTTCATAACAATAATGTGGGCTTTGTGAGAGGGTATATAGTCTCTGATTAATTTCTAATAAATAAGGTCTATACTAGGGCCGTCAAACATACGGTCGTGGCTCAATCCGGCCTGTGGGATGAACTTGTGAAATGCAAAATTACACTTAAGATATGAATCAACAGTGTCAGAATCCTTTTAGTTCAGGGGCCACATACAGAGCAAGGCGGTTGAAACAGTAAAACCCAATAATAATTACTTATAAATAATGAAAACTCCACCCTTTTCTTTAAGTGTAAAAATGTAGTTACATAAAAATATAGACTTTTCCTACTATAGTTTAAAAAAAATGAATAGCCTAAACAAATATGAACATGAAATGTCTTATTAGAAGTGCAATATTAACAATATTATCCCTGTTTGTAAATGTTTTGTACATTTGTAGATCCACTGTGATCTGTAAGGTGTAATGCACATGTGTAAATGACAAGATGAGGCATAACATTGTTAAAATTGCACCAATTTTTCTTAAGAAATTTTATGTTGATTGTGGTTGTTTTTGTTATACGTATAATGTCTGATTAACTTCCAATAAATAAGGTCTATACTAGGGCCATCAAACATACGGCAGTGGTTCAATCCAGCCTGTGGGATGAACAAAATTTAGTTCAGGGGAAACATAAAAAGCAAGGGGTTCAGACCAATAAAATAGCATAATAATAATGTATAAATAATGAAAACTCCACGTTTTTCTTTAAGTGTAAAAATGTAAAGTTACATGAAAGTATTAACATTTCCTACCGTAGTTTTACAAAAAAAACTGAATAACCTGAATAAATAAAAACATGAAATATCTTAATAGAAACGCAATATTAACAATATTATCCCTATTAGTAAATGTTTTATGTATTTGTAGATCCACTGTGATCTGTAAGGTGAATGTACATGTGTAAATGATAAGATGAGGCATAACACTTTTAAAACTGCACAGATTTTTCCTGAAGAAATTTCATGTTGATCATAGTTCATGTTATTCACATTCACATATTTTTTTTTATGTAGACATTACTTTTTAAATGTAAACATTTTTATCATGTAATTTTATTGTAATTTTATGTTTTTTCACCGTTATTATTTTACTGGTCCAACCTGTTTGAGATCATATTGGACTTTTGTGCACATGCACACGTTATTATTCATAGGTCTTTTCTTTACTTTTATTATTATACAAAGATTTTTTTTATGTACGTACTAATATAGTTTTTTTTATTGGGCTACATCTGGGACCATATTTCATGCCATCTCATGTGTAAATGTGTGCTGGTATGATAATAAATCTCCTTGAATCCTGTACGAGGCCCCTGAAAAATGAGTTTGACACCTCTGATTTATTATGTAGTTGAAATCACATGGATTTGCATTACTTATAAAAACACTGAACTTTTTTCACTCAGAAAACTCTAAATTGGCCTTGTTTTTTGAGGAGGAAACCGTTTTTTTTTTATTAAAAATTCAAAATAATTCATGCTGTAGGTCGGTGTGATTTAAGGGTAGAAGACTCAATTATTCTGCAGGAGCTGAGGTTTTTGTGTGGACTCGTTTTACTTCTTCCATGCATCCGACCACTTTCTCAGCTCAGACTGTAACACTATAGCAGCAGTGATATTTTGTTACTGCTTGTTATCATCTTTGTTCTATTTTTTGTCCCCCTGGTGTCATTAGCTGACAGTGAACTCATGCTGGATGACAACATATACACACAGGTCTATATATCGGTCATGGGGGAAACGACGGGCGTCACATGGGACGGACTGCAGCCATTTAGAGCACAACATTAAGGAATAAACAGACAGAGAGGGTTTGATGTATTACTGCACAAGAACTTGAACACAGAACTCAAAAGCTTTGGAAAAAAAAACTGTTTCTGTCAAGCTTTATTATTTCATTATTATTAATACACAACACACTCCTTTCCTCTGAAAGTGAACAATACTAAAACGAGAATTAAGACATAAACTCGCACACAGAATCAGTACGTGATCACTCATAAGTGTGCAAAAACATGTAGAAAACATCATCATCATCAGTATTAAATCATTCAAATAGCTGCTCACTCTGACAACACATTCATACTGTATATGTGCCACTTGTCACTTATTTCTATAGGCTGAGATATGTGCCACCAGAAACTAAATTTGAATCACATAATTTGAATTTGTATTGTTTAATTTCAGTCATTGCATTGAAAAACTGAATCTGAATAGTATAATTTGAAATTGAATTTATTAGTTTGGAACTGAAGTCCAATAAACTTGAAATTGTTGTAGTTATTTGTCAAGTAGGTGAACAACTGCACCTGTCTGTTAAAAAGGAAATAACTACAACGGTTAATTTTGGAAGAACCTTTACAAGAAACTTGAAACTGAATATAAGAATATGAAATTTAATTCAGTTTCTGTGCAACTATATTTGATCCTCAATGAAAATTTAACTCTATATTTTCACATTCAGTCCTCAAAATGTAATTTCAGTTTACTTATGACAGACATCTGAGTAGTTAAGGAAAAATAATAGAGTGCAGATACACAGGACTCCTCTTCAACCGATCGATGGTTAATCCAGTCTATAGATGAAGCTGTTCTTCCTCTGTTTGAAGGCGACTGGCAACAAATGACCACTATGTTATTGTGCTCGAAAACGTAGGTGCTGATTAGCCGAGGAATCCTGTGTATCCGCACTCGATTGCTCTTCCTTTACTACCCAGATGTCTGTCACAAGTAAATTGAAATTTAATTTTGAGAACTGAATTTGAAAACATATAGAGTTGAATTTTCAGTGAGGATTAAATATATTTTCAGAGGAGCTGAATTCAATTTCATGATCTTACATTCGATTTCAAGTTTACTGGACTTCAGTTCCAAACTAATAAATTCAATTTCAAATTATACCATTCAGATTTAGTTTCTCAATGCAATGATTCAAATCAAACAATACAAATTCAAATGATGCGATTCAGCTTCTGCTTCTGCACAGTAAAAAATGCCAGTGTTAATTTAACACTTATAGTGTCTATGAGCCCACTCTATATGAGTGTAGGCTCATATATACACACTGTGGGTGTTAACACTGGCGTTTTTACTGTGTGGTTGCACATATTTCAGCGCATACATTTCCCTGCATTACAACATGTTACCATGCAGACATAGTGCAACAAGTTATTTAAAAAAACCAAAAGCTAATTAAAATGCTTCCTCTAGTATCAGTTAATGAAGGCATTTCATGTTAAAACAAAGCGTTTCCACTCTTCAGCACACATGCCTCTTGAGTTTGCAGTCAGTCAATAGAGGCTGGGCTTGAGAATTTCAGTGAAACAGTGAAAACATCTTTATAAATGCAGGCAAAACTGCATCTGGCACAGTTATAGCAGGGTCTAAATGTCCCTGTTGCAGCCACCACAAAAGCACATTAACTCTAAGAGTGGTATGAACGCATACTTGAACACACACAGAAAAAAAAAAAAAATCAACAAATATTACAAGCAAATATTGCCGTCCTAATGACCCCAGACATAAATAATTTAACCAGGAGGAGATTTGTTCTAATTGCCCCCCGGAGGCTGAGGCGCTGGTTAAATTGCACTTCTCCTTTTCCTGTTTCCAATAAGGAGCTAAATACTTATGAGGGATCTGTTTAACAAAATACACACTAGCCGTTCCTCCGTGAATGTCAATGTGTGATAACAGATTTCATCATTCACAGAAAATACAGGCGTTACGTGTTAAAACTATACAGAACTGCATCAATGTGTAAACTGAGTCGTGAACATAGTATGCCTGTAAAATCATTTTCAGCAGGATTGTTGCAGAAACACGATTCATCTAGCCCTATAAGGCATTAAGAAGAAACCGTGACATTTGTAACTGGGATTTTCTTTCATAAGCTGCTGTTAAAGTGTCAAATAATGTTGTTGCATCTCAGATGAAAGGCACCGCTATGGAAGATCATTATAGCAATTCATTCATGTTGAAGCTGAAGCTCGCCTGCAGCAAATAGCACCATTAATAACCAAACTACTGTGACATTTAACAACTCCCATTCACTCCAAACATCTTGAGTCATATACAGTCATGGAAAAAATGATTAGACCATCAAAAGTCATCAAAAAATATGGAATCAAGTACCAACTCCTATGTGTATTATGTGACTAGGACAGAAAAGAAAATATGGAATGCCTAAAAGCACTGTTTTTATCAGTACAATGTCATAGATATTAATTATGAACTTACAGTGCTCAGCATAAATGAATACACCCCAACAGATTTGCTACACAACCTTTAGTTTTCTCAACATTTTCTATGGGACACTTTACAAAATATCATTTTCGCAGTCAAGAAAATGTTCTATAAAACTCAGTTTTTTTCAACATTTTGTAAAACTGTGCTTATGTTCATTTAGATATTGATTAAAACTTTACTTTTCAAAGGGGTGTACTCATTTATGCTGAGCACTGTATGTGACTTTGTTATTATCAAGAAAACTATGGAAAATGGATATCAGCTCTTAAATTAAACTCTTATGAGCTATTTTTTGTTATCATTATATTTGCCAAACAAATGTACCTTTAGTTACACCAGGCATTAAAATGAACAAGAAATTGAAGAAAACATAAGGTGGTTTAATCATTTTTTCTGCAACTGTACTAAAGATTTGTAATTTTTTTTTTAAGATCATAAATTTGACTTAAAAAGAGCACGCCTGTAATCATTACGACCCTCCACTTTTACTGTGATTGTGCAAAAGTAAAATCAAGTGATGAAAGATGAGTGATTTTAGTGATTTTTAGTCAAAACACACCTGCTGATTTGTATACTGCAGTGTGATGAATTCAGTCGGTCCCATATGTTTTTTTTTGCCTTCATTACTTAGTTCAGCAGAGTTCAGACAGAACAAACAACCAGCAGATGTCTCTGTTAAATCAGCTCTGGGAAAAAAGCTGCTTTTCAAGGGTGGAATAATCGAACAAACATACCACCACTGCTGCCACTGCCAAATAACACAGCTGAGTTGACGTCTTTCTGTTTCTGTCATATTTTCCACTGTTTACCTCGCAAGCAGAGAAACTACGTTTTTTTCGGTTAGTATCATGACAGGTATCCAGCACCATGTGCATGATAAGGTTAAATATATTAAAAAGTGACAGGAGAGGAACTGATGGTATTCCTTTAATTATAAATGAGGATTGCTTAAGATCAGCTCCTCCCTGTTTCTCCATAGAAATCCTCCATGTTTATCCACTGAAAGTGTAATTACAGGAGTGATATTTTGCTTTTTTAAATGTAATTTTTCCATTTTAAAACATTTCCCTGTGGTCTGCATAAACTGTAAATGTTATGTTTGGGTCTGAATTCTTCATTAATTCAATTCCACACATCCATCTTCAACCCTATTTCTGACTAATGACAGTAGACAGGTGGTTTTAAGTACTGGCCCTTTAAATACATTTGAGCTGCTTCACACCCCACCCCCTCCAGGATGTTGACTGAGCTGTTAAGCCATCTTTTTAGTTTTCAAGATACAGTACGCTGGTCCAGTAAAGTTTTCGGAAATTCTAATTTATAATTAATAATGGCAACAACAGCAAACTGTGTCTGACCTAGAGGAGGACAGAGAACAAAAACCGCTAATAACCATGACTTCTGATAATAACTTTACCACAGTCATTCTTAAATCCACTAAATGAACCTGGGAAACTTGACCAATTGAGACATGAAAATTCCTACAAATGCATTTCAATCACAATCAGACCAGCCAGTTAAGGCATTAAAGGTCTAGACACGTCTTTACTAGGGTTGGTGTGTAGAAATATTAGGTGTAAATATGCTTTAGATGTGTTTAAAACTGAACCAGAAATTAGCAAACAGTGTAGCATCTACCGCTACCAGTAAAAATACCTGGAAACCTCTTCAAAAATCACTTAAATCTTAATCAAACCGGCCAGTTAAGGTTTTAAAGGTCTAGACATGTTTTTCCTAGGTGGGTGTGTAGAAATATTAGGTGTAAATATGCTTTAGATGTGTTTAAAACAAAAACCGGAAAATTAGCGAACGAACTAGCATAGCATTTACCGCCACCAGTGAGAATACGTGCAAAGCTCTTAAAATCACTGAAGTCATAAGTTAAGTGTTAAAGGTCGAGACATGTCTTTCCTAGATGGGGTGTGTAGAAATATTAGGTGTAAATATGCTTTAGATGTGTTTAAAACTGAACCGGAAATTAGCCGTATGGACTACAACCACCTCTACTGGTGTCATACTCTGACAAATGTAGCTATGTAACTACTGATAAAACGAAACAAACTAAGAAGAAATTAAAACGAGTTGTAGAAATCCACTCAATTTCTGCCAAAAAATGATTATAAAGATAGATCTACAGCACCTGGAGGGTTCAAACTCAAACTTTATCAACTATTAGGGTCCACAAATGCACAAATAAATGTATCAAAGACCAATAAAAAAGTAGGTCTAGCAAAATATCACCCCTTTAAGTGTTCACCTGCAGTCAGTCCTCACCTGGAGACGCGTTCATGCTGCTTTAGAGGACTTAATCAGTTTCAGTGGACAGTATGAGCGCTGCATGTACCACCTGGAGGCCTAAGTGGTGTTTTCTCAAACACAGTGGGAAATGCAGTGACAGCCCAGTGTTTTCATGACATGATTCTTACACACACACACACACACACACACACACACACACACAACTCCGACATCATGGGTGCAGCGGGTACACAGTCTCCCTCTCCTCTTGGCCTGGTCTTTTTGTTGTGGCTACACAAGGGTGGCCTTTGTGCGCCACCAGAGTGTGACCGAGTACGAGTGTGTCTAAGTTAGTTGGGGCATGTGGAGTTTGTGTGCGCATTTGTGTGTCCTGGTATTCGTGAACTGTTTATGAGCTGCTCTCCCACCGCGCTGGCTTCCATCTGCGGAGCCCATGGAGGACAGGAGGGAAAGCGAGCCTCCATTCTTTGTTCACACTGTTGCATTGTTGGTGGAGTGGGTAGGCTGGCGTTGAGATGGCCACGGGAAGGGAAATGAGGGCAGATGCCGAAAGGGGGGAAAGCAGCACCAGAGACGAGCCTTTTTCCTAACTTCATCCCATATCTTTCCAATGCCGTAAATTCCAATCAGTTTATTTTCGTCTTCTCTGTGCAAGTGTATTGTCCGGGAAAAAAAAAATAAATAACACAATGTCTTCCCGATTTAAAATGCATGAATGTCCGTTGGGGAAATTCATTTGTCTCTGAGAGAACACTGTGGACCGAAAGCAGAGTAGAAGAAGAATGTAAAGAGTGGGTTTCACTGGAGTTTGTCATTGTTGTTGGAGTGAACAGGTTGGCACTGAGCGCTGGAGGGAAACGTTTTGGTGGTGGCAGAGGGGTCCCTGGGTTTGTGTTTCCGATGCAGGACGAATGCAGCCAGAATGCTGATGATGTGCATGTGAAAGTACATAGACCTGAGGAAAGAGAGGAGACGGAACGGCGGTACTTTAAGAATCTACACTCAGCACAAAAGTTGATGTGTGGGAAAAGATGCAAAATAAGAGATGAGAGCAACAATCATGAAAAACCCAAAGAACTACTTTATTAAATGTAATAAAGAAAAACACATCTGAATAAAAAATACATGGAATAATCACATGGTTCATACACATTTTTCAAGGTTAAATTCAAGCACTTTTAAGGGTCTTTTCAATTTTTTTCACTACAGCACCTTATCACTAGACAGAGGTATAAGTACTTTGTTACTGTACTTACGTTGATTTTTTTAGGTATCTGTACTTTACTTGAGTATTTATTTTTCTGGCAACTTTTTATTTTTACTCCCTACATTTTTGCATAAATATCTGTAATTTATAGTTCTTACATTGAAAGAATAGGCTCGTTACTTTTTCAAATCAAATGGCCATGCAAGTACATTAAAATATACCGCTTCATTCACTGTGAAATTAGAAAATGGAAACTTTTATGATTTTGCCTGCTTAAATAATTATTGTTTCATTCATGGCAAAAAAAAAATGCATGTTTACTTTGTACTTTTGTACTTTATTATAATTGAGAAGTTGTACTTTCTTACTTTTACTTAAGTAAATGAGTTGAATCAGTACTTCTACTTTTACCAGAGTACTTTTTCACATAAGTGGCTGTACTTCTACTTAAGTACAAAATATGAGTATTTTGCCACTTCTGTCGCAAGGGTACAATACATATCTACACTCAGGATTTTTTTTTCCACTTTTTATCACAATGATTTACATTATATTATGGTATAAATATCTAGTTTTATAATAGTAAAAAGTTTAGAAATTAAAGGAGAATACAAATTTTATCGAAAAAAAGGCCAACCACTTGGCGTTTTTCATGCAAAGAAGCATGCACCAAGACAAAGATTGAGACAAGAATGTACCTGGAGACAACCTGCGAACACCTGGGAATCTTCTTTTTTGACATAAAGTTTTATTTTTACCTCCGCCAAGGAGGTTATGTTTTTGCTGGCATTTGTCTGTCTGTCTGTTATCAACTTCACGCAAAAACCACTGGATGGATTTTGGTGAAATTTTCAGAACATGATGGAAATGAAACAAGGAACAATCAATTACATATTGGGAGGGATCTGACATTTTACTCCCATCCAAATGTGCCATTTGGTTCGAATGGCGTTAGTTACGATCTCTCCTCTCTCCTCCATGTGGGCGTGGGCGGGGCTACCTGCACTTCACTGAGCTGTGTGTGTGGAAGGGGGAGGGGCCAGGTACCGGGGCAGTGCACTCCGCACAGTCTGTCTGTTTCTCTACCTGTCTGTTAGCAACTTTACGCAAAAACTACAGGACAGATTTTGATGAAATTTTCAGGACATAATGAAAATGATACAAGGGACAATCGATTAGATTTTGGGAGTGATCCAGATCATCGCCTGGATCCAGGATTTTGTTTAAGGATTCTTTAACATTGGGAAATAGGACCATTTTCGGCATTTGTGCATATTTTGTTATAAAATAAATAAAAAATGACAAAAAATTTAAAAATAAATAAATAAATAAAAAAACAGAAAATTAGCAAAAAAAAAAGTAAATCTGCATCTCTTTGTACATATGTTGTTGTTGTATATGTTATATTTGATGTGAAATATATACCAGTAAATGTAGGATTATTACTTTGGTGTGACTCACAATGTGGGGGGAACTATCATGCTTGGTGGAGGTCTGCGCTCTCCAAGTGCTTTTCTAGTTCTAAACATATCATCTCTATGTAAGTAGCTTTCAAGCATTCCATCTGTGGAATTAATAAAGGAATATCTAATCTTATCCAGTGTTGTGACTTTGCGCACCAGCCATAAACAATAGCTAATTGAAGAGTTCTACCTGTCAATCATCCCATTATACTTCCAATCAAAATTATTAAAAGTTTATATGATCAAAATAAATTGTGAATAACAATGTTTTGTTTTTATTTTCCCATCAAGTGTATTTAATTTTTTAATACCTCTGGACATCAAATGTAATGTTTTTAATGCCATTTAAGGTCTTAATTTTAACAAAATATATTTAATAACTTTTAATGTTTTTAATGACCTGCAAGAAACCCTGGAATGGTCAAATTTTTCACGACAAGAAAGCAACAAAGATGTTTCTACATGCAGTGAATAACAGTTTTTAGAAATAAAGAAAACTGGAACTGACACATCAGAAATCAGAAAAGGACAAGAAAAAACATCATATATGTAGCGTTCATGTATTTCCCTCAGAAAAGCAGAAGTTAGGGTGGGAATAACGTACCTGTAATAAACCAGGGTCGGCTCAACTGCCAGAAGTAAAAAGGGCATGACGGTGTAGCAGATGGCCAGCTGGGTAGCAGCCCACGTTATGATGTCGTATCCCAGCTTCACACCTCTGGAGCCCAGGAAGAAGTGACGCACTGACTTACGCATCTGGTTTAAGAAGATGAAATAAGAGTCATGCATTTAAATTGACTGTTCTTCCTCAGCTGGAACAGATTAATACTAGTACTTCTACCACGCCTACTACTCCTTCTACTCCTTCTACTACTACTACTACTACTACTACTACTCCTACTATTACTCCTACACCTACTACTCCTACTACCACCTACTCCTACACCTACAACTACTACTACTACTAAAACTACTCCTACACCTACTACTCCTACAACTACTATTCCTACTACTACCTACTACTACAACTATAACTACTCCTACTACTACTCCTGCTACCATCTACTACTACTGCTACTTCTACTACACCTACTACTCCTACTACCACCTCCTCCTACTACTACTACTACACCTACTATTCCTAAGACTACTACTCCTCCTACTCCTACTCCTACTCCTTAGACTAACACTACTTGTACTCCTACTCCTACTACTCTTACCATACAGTATTTACATATTTATATTGTCATGTGTATTGGTTTTCATCTGAACCACTTTGATCAACCACATTACATATACAGGTAACTAGTGTTATTATTATTAGTAATACTATTAGTATTATTATTATCTGTTTTTTTATTTAACCCATAAAGACCCAGTGCTAGTTTTGTGGCAGTTTACAAATAATTTTTTTTCTATAAGTATAAGTATCTTTAAGGGATTTATCACCATTTCTGGTAATATTGTACTCTTTATTTTGCATCTCTTCAATAAAAATCAGGTATTTTTCAACATTTAATTTT
>JAPTGZ010000009.1:15918592-15936451 GCA_029814645.1 Fowleria isostigma
GCACAATTCACAGCGTAGCGGCCTCCCAGGGACAGCGTCGGGGCCCCCGACGCTGAAATGACCTAGCGAGAACCCTGATAATTGTAAAGAGGATTTTTTTTTAAGTGTCTTAAAAACAGTGACTATTGTAAACAATGTGATATCATGACTTGCATGTACACACCACGGTTAATTAGCGCCTTATCTGTACACACAAGCCTTCATGCCCGACATGCTGTTGTAGCCTCCTGTCAAATCTGAATGACGCTCAAATACATCGCACTGAGGGTTAAATGTTAGGGTTAATGTGAACCAGAGATCTGGGTGGACATTTACCTCCATCAAATGGCATTTAATAACATGCTAACGGTGGAGAATGTGAACATATTGTAACGTCCAGCCGGACATAAAAAGAAGCAGGGAGTTACGCAGTTACCATCACTCGCCCTTCCTCCCTTTCTCATCCAATCAATGTGTGCCTAACATACGTGCACACACACGCATCCTTAAACCATCAGTATCACATACGAACAGGTACAACTAGAAACCGTTCTAACAGCAATAACTAAGGGGTCGCTATAATATAACACAGCAATCTTTTAGTTTAACTTCACTGCTAATATATTAGCATAGACATTCGCGCCACTGTTTGTTTTTCTTCTTCTGTGACTTCTGCCCAATTTTCAGCCCCTCACGTGAGGAGCGCCCCCTGGAGGACATGTAAAACACTGACTCCACTCACTGAGGAGGAAGAGAGGTGAAAGTTAAAGAAGTTTATAGCGGCTATATTTGAATAATAATAGCCTTTTTAAAAAATTGATATGCGGTGAGAGTGAATCGATAATCCATTTTAAGATTAAATATTGCGATATATCACCATATCGATATTTTATCACACTCCTACTTTGAACAGTTCTCTTCATCATGCTGTTCACAACTGGACATCATCAGATTGACATATTGACATTATTGATGCGGTTATTTGAGAAATTTATAATTTTTGTTGTTGTATACCCATCACTGTTGTTGGCTTTTGTTCCAATAAATTGAGATGAGGAAATCACCACTGCATGCTTCTACTTAAATGCCCTCCTTTCATGATATACCACTGCAGCATCAACTTTTTGCATTTTTCATACATTTAACCCAAACCCCAAACATCCCTAACTTTTTGTGTTTTGTGAGTAAACCTTAATTTAAGACAAAAATTTAAAAAGACAAATTGTTTTAATAAGTACAGTGTAGAAATACTATAGAATACCTTGCGTTTAGCTTCCTCAAACAGACTCATCAGGCTCTCCTTTGCAGTTAGGATGGGATTGGAGGCTGCCAAGCTGCGCATGTAATAATATACAGCATCCAACTTCCGTTTCTGTGGTGAGAAAGACCAAAACAAAATAAGACAGATGCAACATTAACTGACTTTCACTGCTCCATTTCTACAGAAAAAAAAAAAAGTGACTTACTGTATAGACTGCCAGCAGGGCCAGCTGGTTATATGGCCGTCCATTCTTAGGTGCTATCTGCTGGGCTTTAAGATACCAACTAGGCAGAAATGAAAACAAGCGTGATCATGACTTCATATGATTAAAGCATGTACATGCGCACATACAGAATTATAAATTGACTTATCTGTGTAATAATGATGTTGTTTCTGAGTATTAGGAGAAATTTAGTGTCATGCTAAAATTTAGTACAGTATAAACTTGAGATTATTTTGTAGAGGAAAACAAATCACAGGACCAACTAAAACTGGCTGATACAGAATAGACTTGGTGCCAGTGAAATCAGTGCTCTAAAATGTGTGAAACAAATTTCACACTAACCAGAGACCACTTGTTGCAGCTTACCTGCGGGCCTTTCCATAGTTGGCAGAGTCACTGGCCTGTTCCCGGTAGCGTGCGATGTCTCCTTGACAAATCATGCAACGTTGAGCACTGATGAGTGCATACTTTACCTGACGAACACAAAAACACAAGTAAAACCACTACTATATTGCTAAGAAAGTGTTGATCATTAACTGGTTTAATTAAATGAACTAGTGTGACAAGTTGTGTGGTTGCTATTACATCAACATGCATAAAATGGGATGCAGCGGTCATTCCACTGAGTGGTTCTTTTACTTGTTTCCCAAAGAATAATGAATGTTGGGAGTTTTTCAATAAATACTTGAAAGTGTCCACTTAGCAAATAGATCGACATCAAAGCAGGTGAAAGAAATCATCCTGTACCGTTTTGCGCAATGGCCGAGCTCTAATGGCCATGCCATCCATGTAGTCTTCTAGTTTGAACTGGTACACCGTCTGCAGTTTCTGAAGCAGTGCATCGAAGAACAGAGCTCCCTGTATGACACATGATTCACTTTAATAAGCAGGTGAAGTCATTAGAATTTGTTTTAATTGATCAAACCACTAGGAAAAAAAGCAGAATATTTTTGCACAACATTCTCACCTCATCAAGCAGCGTGAGCAGCATATTTCTGATACGAGGGCTGCTTTCATAACTGGGATCTTTGAGTAGCTGTCGGAAGCGTTCTATTACTTGATAAAAGACGTTTTTCCACAAGGCCTGATCCACGTTTTGAGAGTCTGAGAATTCGATGTCTGTCAGAATGACCTGCTCATAAAGTGACAAAAGGTCCGCTCTGGAACACAAGATTATGTGACATGCAATGATTTAATTTTCCTCTGATTAGAATTCCTGGAGGTTATTTCAAATAAAAACTTAATTTTAAAACTGTAATAACTCTAAATAAATTTCAGCAATTTAATAACTGCATTTTCTCAGGATTTCCTTAATTCCCCTTTCTCTGTCCTCTAAACACAGCTCAGCAAGGATAAGGATTGCTGAATTTCCAGGGATGAGTAAAATACCAGGGAAGTCATTCTGGAAATTTGCTTGCAACAATATTCATTCATTCATTGATTCATTTTCTGAACCCGTTTTATCCTCACTAGGGCCATGGGGGTTGCATGGAGCCTATCCCAGCTACTTAAGGGCGAAGGCGGGGTACACCCTGGACATTTCGCCAGTTCATCGCAGGGCTGACATATAGAAACAAACAACCACTCTCACATTCACACCTACGGAAAATTTAAATTAGCCAATGATGGGATGGTGGGAGGAAACCAGAGTACCCAGACAAAACCCACATAGACACGGGGAGAACATGCAGACTCCACACAGAAAGGTCCCACCAGTCATCATGCTGGAATCAAACCCAGAACCTTCTTGCTGTGAGAGTGATAACCACTGCACTACCGTGCCAACCCTGCAACAATATGGCAAGATTTATTTTTTACAGTTAACTCATTTTTTCCAGACTTGATGGGGAAGTAACTTCTCTATGTTGAGTACTGCTGTATTTAAGTACAGATCTGACATGACATTAACAAAACCACTAACTATTAATAGTAAAAAAAAAAAAAAAAAAAATTACAATAAAATAAACCCAAGAAAACACACTAACATCAAACCTGTGAGAACTATACTCACCTGAGTTGGCCCATTCGGTCCAGTCCATCTGCACTCAGTCTGTCCCTGGACAACAGGTTGCTGAGCTGGAGCTCTTGAGCGTCTGCAGCCCTCAACAGCCTTCCCAACTCTCCTCTGGCTTGTTGCTCCACCTCTTCATATGACAAACCACCTCCTGTACCAGGCTGGGAATAACCTGCTGCCCTGTAACCACTACAAAACTGACTCACGCCGGTGCCTGGGTACATGCCGTTAGGAGGAGCCATTTGGTACGGGCCCATATGATAAGGATAAGCATAGCGCTGGCTGCTGGGAGTGTTGGGATTGTGTGGGCTGGAGGTGGGCATAGGGTAGCAGTAGGGATTATCAGAGTTCTGAAACTTGTAGTAGGCCAGGGCAGCAGCCTGCTGCTGGGATCGAAGGTGCTCGCCCTGTGTGACTGGAGGACTACCAGACACCTCATCATCTGTGTCCAGAAAGTGAAGCTGTCCGTACCCAGATCCAGTCTGAAGATATGTGGGCTGTACAGATGAATGCGATGAGGACTGGGTGTTGGCCAAAGCTGGCTTCTGGTCTGGGTTATTTGGATCCCAGAGGCGTCTTACTCCCCCTCCCCTGCCTCCTCTGCTCCTGGAAGCTGCTCCTCCTCGAATTCTGCCAAATAATAGCCTCTGTCCACCCTCAGGTGAATTAGAGATGTCTGTGCGGGATGGAAGCACAAGGATACCCCCACCTCTGCCTCGAGGAACTATGCCTTGCCGACGATGTTGTCCATCCCCACTTTGGGATGACTGCTTCTCCAGAGACACCCTAAGAATACCTCGACTTCCACCTTTGCTTCCTTTCGACCTGTTCTTCTCTTCCCTCCGTCTCTCTGCACTTACATCAGCCTCTCCACCTTGTCTTTTCTTCCTTCTATCATCTACTATGTCACTCATCTCACTCCCTTCCATTGATTCTGTAGATGATTCTCCATTTGTTGTCCAGCTCTGCAGATGACTCCTGCTAACTTTACTATTAGCTGTGCTCTCTTTGTCATTGTGCTTTAGATCTAAGTGAGACCACCTCGTACTAACTACTTCTATTCCCAGCCCGAGACCATCCAGGCTAGTCACACTGCTCGCTGAACTACTGCTGTAAGTTCGATTTCGTGACCGTCGAATGTCGGATTTAGAGTAGCGTTTTGAGGTTGGTGTTGTGATATTTGCATTGGATTTATTTTTGTCACTTCTTTCTACGGGTCTGTTTTCTGTTCTGTCTACTTTAGCATCTTTTACTGCATCTCGGGATCTGTTGTTGTTATTGTCACCTCTTCTGCTTTCCCTGCGATTCTCTTTTCCTTTGTTTTGGTGTGTGTCTCCTGTTTTACCTGGCCTGTTTTCCCTGTCTGTTTCTTTTCGGTGTTTTTCATTCTCCATTTTACCTTGGTTGCTCTTTTCTCTGCCAGGAATATTATCCTCTCCTTTGATGGAATCCTGATTTTTCTCTTTTTCCTTCTCCTGTCCTCTTCTCCGGCGGTTTCCCTTCTCCTTTTTCTTTTCCTCATCCTCTTTTATTTCAGCTCCTCTTTTTGCTTTATCAGTTGTTTCTCCTCGACTACAGCCAGCCTCTTCAGCATCTTGGCCCAAGCCTCGTACTTTGCCCTTTTCTTTCACACTGAGCTTTTCCACTTTGCTACTGAGTTTCTCCACAGTGGCCTCAGGGGGTAAAGGAGGTTTTTCACCATCTTGACTCCCTTGCTTTTTGTTTGACTCCTGTATTACTTTTATTTCTTTATCTTTCCCTCTCTGCTTCTGTACAGAAGAGGTTTTGTTTCCTTCCTTTTCTGCTGTATTACACCGGAGATCTGACTCAGTTTTCTGTTCCTGCTTCCTATTTGCAGGTTTTTCCTGCTCTCTTCCAATACCAGAGTCCTTTCCCTGAACGTTTCTTCGGCTTCCAGGTTGATAAAACTCTCTGTCTGGTTTTCGAGCTTTTCTTGGTGTCTTTGCAGCTCCAACAGGCTCCTGATGTTCTCTGTCATTTTCAATGCAGCCCTTTTCTCGGTTTTCTTCCATTTTAGTGTGTGATGTGGACTTTCTACAGTTCTGTGTGTTACTGCCATCACCTCTCATCCTGTCCTCAATTGCCTTGTTGGGATCAACTCCACCATCTGTGCATCCATGTCTGTCTGGTGCTTTGTCAGGGACAGTCTTTTTTTCATTTTGCAACAGTTGAACATGCTCATGTAATTCCAGAGAAAACGAGTCTTCACTTTGACTAGGCATAGAGGCATCTCCATCCTCACTGTCACGGTGACGTCGTCCATGACCTGCAGTCGGCTGGTAACGCTGCAGATCAGGACGTTTTCCTTCACGTTTCCTATGCTGCTTATGTGCATGAAGATCCTGTTCTTCAACTGGGAAAAAAAAACAAAAACAAATCACACACGCACACAAAAGGAAGAAACATTGTGAAGGCCTGTAACTGTTTTACTCATCTTTGCCTGTAAACTGCATGAAAAATCTAAAGCCATGGGACATTACAGCATCACTGAAGTGTTTTCAAACCATCTGACTCTTAACCCATTAGGACCCAGTGTGACATTTGTGGCACTTCTCCAATTAATTTTTCTCTATATTTAATTGTCCTTAAGTGGTTTATTTATTGTAACATTATCTTCTGTGTTGTTTTTTTTCAGTCAGTCAATCAAGTATTTTCCAACATTCAATAATGTAAATGTTCATAAAAGTTTAAGGTAAAGTTGACAAATATAACAAAAACAGAGAAAACTTAAGAAAAGTGACTTTTTCAGCAAAATATATCATTAACTGAACATAAACCAAGTGTGTCCATCCACTGTCATTGATCCAACTCCATGGGTTTTACTGGTGAATCAATGTTGTAGAAGATGACAGTGTTTCCACGGTAACTACCTCTGAATGTCCAAATGGGTCATATATGATGACCATGAAAAGATAAAAAACTACATTTTATACCAATTATTTCCATGTATTTATAGGATTAGTGGATCAACAGGTATTAAACATTTGACATCAGTTGGTGGTTTTGGTCGACGATGGGTGTTTGGGTCTTTATGGGTTAGTGAAGAGGAAGTACTTACAGCTCGTGCAGCCATGGTGATGGGGATAGCAGTGATGAAGGTGAAGTAGTATCCAGGATAGACACCGTGCCAAAGGGCGGACAGGACGAAGGTCAAAGGTAACCTATGGCGTGGGGCTCGGTCATAACACACCCTAAAGAGACAACAAAAATGAAACATTATAAAGGAGAAAAAAAAATGAAGTAATTGCGTTTTCAGGATATTGCTCGGATTTGCAGCACTTACGTTTTCAGCCAAATCCCCGTTTGTATATTCCAGTTGTCTATGAAGGTCTTAAAACTGGTCGCTGTCTGAAAAAAGTTAAATAAAAAACAATGGTATAATAATTTGACAAAGTATGTAAATGTAACACTGAATAAAAACAATTAAAAACAGTATGGAGACTGCAAATCTTAAAAAAAAAAAAAAAATATTTTACGTTTCATAATTATTATCCGCCCCTGTTGCAGATCTTTATGCATGTTAAAAGTGACAATATTTCAGGATATTATTTTCATTTAGATTTTCCATACTTGTCCAAGCACTTCTTACTTGGGTTGTAGTATGGTGTTACTGTGACGGTTTTAATCTTATAAAACCTCAAAGGTACCTCAATCCCCAGGATATTGAGATTGCATATAAGGTCCCAGGATGGCTTTCCGTTTTCCTTCATCCCCAAGAAACCATAACCTGCAGCATTGTTGACGGCATCGGCTACCAACACAGAGGAATATCATCGCATTAAGAAAAATATAGTTCTGCTCTCCTGATATGAGCAGCTAATAAGGATTTACACAGTCCATATGGACACGCAGATCTCACCTAACGTCCATGCGAAGTAGAACTTGGGTCTGGCTGCTTGTATGGAGAAAAAGGCGTAGGTAAGCCTGGTGAGGAAGGGGGCGTTGGCAACGAAGTGGGGGTCAACGTTGTAAGTTATCGGCAAGGACCGGGTCACGATGAGGAAAAACAACATACAGCCGCAGCAGATCAGCAGTTTTCGACATACGGCATTCTGCAAAATACAAGAAAAACTGCTTAACTTTTTCCCTTATAAAGACGACATTTGACGATCCTCCTGTACCTTTAACGATGAGTTTTGACGCCTCTGTTATATCACTAATGACATGATTTAATAACTATTAGAACAGGTTACATTTCTTCAAATCTAACAGATGCTGTGATAGGTGGATGTGACCACAACCCATATTAGGACAACCAATAGGATTTAAAAATACATTTTCTTTATTTTTTCTTTGTTTCTTTTTATGTTTTTTTATTTTTTATTTTGGAAACATAAAAATTAAATGTACTGATCATACACAAGGACATTTCTGGGCTTTGGTTTTTGTATTTTTTTTTTTGTCTTTTTTCCTTTCTTTCCCTTCTTTGTCCGTTTATGTTTATGGCTCTAAATTAAAAAATTAATAAAGATATCTGGGGAAAAAAAAGAAAATTAAATACATAAACACACATAAATCAATTAGTAAAACACGTAGTTAACGACATAGAAAAGGGGTTCATTTTTTTTTAGAGCCAACTTATGTTTATGCACAAGTAGCAAGTCATAAAATACTGAAGTTTAAGAAGAGGTATGGGTTGTCACCACACAATTCAGGCTTCAGATGTTACATATATAGATTCAGATTCAGATAAACTTTATATATCATAAAAGATTATGATATTAGTGATGCAGAAAAAATGAAAAATAACTTTTCCTCATCCAGCCTCATTGTCCCTTATGTAGTTTATATAGTTTATTTGTTGTAACTGTATTTCATGCTGCCTCTTGGCCCTTGAAAAAGAGGTTTTTAATCTCAATGTGATTTTTTCCTGGTTAAATAAAGGTTAATTAAATAAAAATAATGAAGCGGCCCTAAATACTGTGTATAATAGTAGAATATAGTAGTAATAATAGTTTTATTATGTAAACACAGAAGTATTTCTTGGAGATATTATTAAATAAATGGTTCCCCTGCGTATTTTCATTTTGAAGACTCTTTTAACTTTGCAAGGAAGTTTTTATTAATAGCTCTTTACTTTTAAACTTTCCGACCAAGCACCGAGAAGAAAAAAATTATTTCACTGAGGAAAGGTGACATTCTGAGCGATTACAGAGAACGGCTCGGTCTATTACAGCCCTCCAGTCACGCTTCACTCTGTCATTACGTTAAATTATTAGATGGAGCAGCGGCTTGATAATGGATTTCAAGGATTTGAAATAATTTCGGGTAGTTACCAACGGGGATGGTTCCGGTGTCATGTCGTAGCCGTTCTGCCCATTACACGTCCCCGAATGGTGCCGGAGCCTCCTGCTGATGTGTCGGCCCTCTATGAAGTCGATGTAGTCCGAATAGTTACTGCACGGTCCCACCAGGATGCTCAGGAAGTTGAGGTTGTAACTCAGGTATTCGATTAAAGACGGCCTCTTACTGCAGAGAGAATAAACACCAGGGATCAGTGGCTTTTATTTCACCTTCTGGTTGCTTATTTTTGGTGTAATGTGGATGGCAGAATGAGAAAAGCATGCTATTTTACTGATTTAGTCACATGGTGAGGTGGACCACAAGTGTATTTTGTATTAAATAAATGTTTTGTGAATGACGACAGGTGACTCTTTTCAGTTCACACACAATCATCTCACCTCTAGGTAATGATTTGGATTGGGTTTTCACACCAGAATAGCAGCTTTAACACAACATTAAATGAAATACAGGGTTAGGTATCAAGAGCCTCATGAATTTTAACCAAATAATACTTTAAGTGTGTCCTCTTGCAGCTAATCCACTCTCTATTCATTTCTTTCCACAACCAAATTATTTAACAAATACCGAAGCACAGAAAAATCTAAATAATACCCATCCCTACACAGGAGACTTTTAAGATAGTGCAACAAACAAAAATGACTCCTAAATTTAGAGATGCATATATTATTATTTTATATGTAAATTGACATTTATTTCAACATGGCATGCATGGTGTGGGGTTTTATTTATTCACATGCATAAAATGTCACATTTTTCATGCAAAATGATGACTTTTCTTGAATTTCCCAGCATGCTTTTTACATAAGCAATCTATTCACCATGGTTGACATCTCCTTCTCATTGTCCTTCGTAGCTAAGAGGAAAAAAAAAGTTATTTATTCCTTTAAATAAGGTGTTAATTCAGGGTGAACCTTTAGTGGAAAGGCATTTGATCCACGTACACAGTTGTGGAAAAAATTATTAGACCATCAAAAGGCATCAAAAACAATGGTTATGCAATCAAGTACTAACTCCTGTGTGTATCATGTGACTAAAACAGACAGAAACAAAAACATGGGATGTCTAAAGACTGTCTGTCCCAAGACTGTATCTTGGAGATTTCAGCCAACCGGCATTTATGACTTGATTTTTCTTTATCACAGACTCACGTGGTAAAATTTCACGACTTTTATTCTGGAGGTATTTTACTTGTAGACCAGTGTAGGTGGTGGGATGGGATCTAGTTGATCACTATTTACTGATAATTATTTATGTGGTTGTCTGTTTTTGCTGACACCAAAAAGTACAACTTTCAACACACAAGTCTAGTGTTACGTCTTATTACAACTTATAAAAAAAAAAAAAATCAAATATTTTTATTAATTTACTGGCATGAAAGGAAGGATACAATACATGTTGATCTAAGGACAAAGTCTTTCAATACAGGCAACAATCAATAAACTTCCCTAAAAGAAAAGAAAAGGAACCATTAATTTACAGCATTTAGAGCACCATATGATAAAATTAAATTAAATTTTATTAAATGCTGAACTTAGTGTTACAGTTTGTAGATGAAGTCAGAGGGTTTTGAAGTTGTGGAAATGAGTCATAAAGGGCCCCATATTTTGGCAAATTTCATATCTGAGATGTAAAGTGAATAGTGGATTTTTTTTCCCAGACCAAGACAAGAGGTCTGTAATTTATACTGACATGAGGTCCTCCAACCATTATTATTACAACTTTAGAAATATGTTTCATATCATTGGTATTCAATTACAAGGTGAAGCCTTACTTTATAGACAGAAGTCTCTGTTCCGGGGTCAGTTTGTCAACCTTCTTACACATACCTGAAAAACAAAGGACAAAGTTAGACGTTAACCTGCCTGTAAATTCCAAATCCATACTACCCCCAACCCCCCCCCCCAGTGTGTCATCTCTCCATTTCAGTCTTTTTTAAGTCTTCCAGTATAGAATCATTTTTTTCATGTAATCGGTGTGTCGTTTTTTTGTGTAAGTCCTCTGCCTTACCATCATGGAGTTGGAAAGCCAGTGTGGTGATCTTTTGGGTGATTATCATCAGAGGCCTGAGCAGAAAAGAGTTTTAACAGATTAGTTCAACCGTTTAAATGTTATAAAATCTACAAATAGAAATGAGGAGACAACAGCAGCATGAATGTCTAATAGAAAAGTCACTTTTATCCCTATCTTTGTCATTGGAACTATCCTGACTCTGTCCAAGCTCTTGTTGTAATCCCTTCAATTACTCTTTAGCCTTTATCATTTAATGAAAAACTTTTAATTATGATTTTATCAACCACAGTTTCCTGCTGCTCTGTGACTCAAATCAAATCAACTCAATTAATAAGTTTTGTCGCTTTCTGATGAATATCTGAAAATGGATAAAACCCTGATTATTTCTTTGGTGACCTTTTTTGTGCAACAAAGAGTAAATATGCAACCAGTGTTTTAATTGTGATACACTGATTGTGTTAATGCAAGGGGGTCAAACATTGTGGACCACGGGCCAAATCCGGCACGCTACAGGTTCCAATCTGGCCTGCAGGATGAAAGTGCAAAAATTACACTGAAAATATTAACAGTCAAGGATGTCAAAGTCCTTTAAGTTCAAGTTCCACTCACAGACCAGTGTGATCTACAGTAAAAATAATAAATAATTATGAAAACTACACATTTTTTTCTTGAATAATTATGTGGAAAAATGTAAGTGAAAAAAAATAACATTATACCATGAACAAATTTATATTTAAAAACTATCATTTTACAATAAAAGGCAAATAAATACAAAACAACAACGAACAACCTAAAATTTGCAATTTTAACAATATTCTACCTGTTATCACATGTTTGTGTAACACTGTATAATGTACATGTACAAATAATGTTGAGGCTTAATATTGTCAAAACTGGACTAATTTTTCAAATGAATTTTTTTTTCCAGGTTATTCACATCTTTTTTGTAAAATGCATTTTTTTTTTTATTTAATTAAGGTTTTTTTGAACTAAAAAAAAAACCAAACAAACTTGTAGGCGTCATTATTTATAGGTTATCGTGTGATTATTTTTCCAGTCTGGCACACTTGAGCTCAAATTGGACTAAATGTGGCCCCTGAAGTTTGAGACTATAGTATTAATGTTTTTCCAGCCATAGACAGCAAGTACCTGTGTAAAGAAAACTATTTTGAGATGATGTAGAGTAACAAAACAAAAACATTCTATTCTAAAACACAATTAAAGGAAAGTGATATTCAATTTACCAGACATATGATTGAATGAATGAATACAATGTCTGTGCCACTCCAGGATTTACTTTCCCTCGTGAATCACTTCATTCACTTCCACTCAGGTCAGATCAGTTCACCTCATAATCCATTTAATCTGTTAACATTTCTAAATTTCCCTTTGCTGTTGTGTCTCTTTAAAACCAGTAAAGCCAGATCTTCACGTCAAAAAACCCAAACTGTAAACTTTATTATCCACGTGGAATAAACACAGATTACACTAGGACAATTTCAACGACAAAGCCAGTAAATGCCTAGACATGTCTTAGATGCCACTGCGGATGTTAAAGTCTTGACTCTGTTTGTTGAAGCTCCTCTTTTTTAGTGGGTTTTTTTTTTTGGGAAGCAGCTATTCGTCATCCCTAGAAGTGCTGAGTGTGAGGTAACATGCTGCAGATCCTGTACAGTAGGTTTCAACAGACCAGTTTCACGCCCACTCTTCTGGTTTCATTCACAGATAGAGACCTCTGTGTCCCAAGAATGTGAGTGAGCACACAAACGCAAACAACACACACACACACACGCACACACACACTGGGTTCTGTGTGTGAGTGAGCTGCATTGTGAGCACGGCATGGAAAACTGAGGCCAAGAGGGACCGGCAGTGTGGATGGCAGTGCCAGCTCCATGAGAGTTGGCAGTCGGCTTTAGAGAAACATTTCCAGGGTGCCAGGCCGACCAGTATGTGCAACGCTCACCACTGTGGCCATGACACTCTGTTTTTCCATGTTGAGCTGGTGCTGGCAGTGAATTTGACTGGGTTCACTTCCATCTGCCGCTTTGCACAAATCCAAAATGTTATCAAATTATGGAAACACATACGAATGCAGACGTTCGACATCTTTGCGGTTTCACATCTAACATTAGGGAAACCAACACGTTATATTGTCATGGATACCAGTAAATGTTATATCAACAATAATTAACCCATGAAGACCCAGCACTATTTTTGTGTCCGTTCCCAAACTATATCTTCCTCTATATTTAACCTTTTTTAACCCATTAAGACCCAAACATCCACCATCTACTAAAACCATCTACTCATATAAACTATTTAATCCCTGTTGGTCCACTAATGCATGTAAATAAATGGTGTAAAAGAGAGTTTGTCGTCTTTTGATTGTCATCAGATATGACCCATTTGGATGTTCAGAGGCTCCGTAGTTACCATGGAAACACAGTCATCTTCTACCACATTGGTTCACCAGTAAAACCCATGGAGTTGGATCAATGACAGTGGATGGACACACTGGGTTTATGTTCACTTAATGATAGATTTTGCTGAAAAAGTCACTTTTTGTTCAGTTTTCTCTGTTTTTTCCCATAATAACCCTCAATTTTACTCTAAACTTTTGTAAACATTTATGTAATTAGTAAATTAAATGTTGGAAAATGCCTGATCTTCACTGAAAAAAAACAAACACTAAATATAGAAGATAATATTATAATAACTAGTGATAAACCACTTATGAATGGTTAAATATAGGGAAAAAAATTATTTGGGAAGTAACACAAATGTCACACTGGGTCCTAATGGGTTAAATCAGCAAATCTCTGCAGCTCATATTTATCATCGGTCCAGAAACATTAAAAATACTACGACTCTAATTCAACATATGACTCGACCAAAGGGTGCTCATCACCAAAGTCATGCGGCATCAAAATGAGTCTGTCAGCAAATTAATCAACACTAAATCTGGGCAAAGTAGTTACTAAATACAGGAATGTTTCCTTCAGAGGATAGAAAACACATATTTAAATTCTAGCGTTGTCAAAATTAACATAACACAGATTAATCCATCATGACAATTAATCTGATTAAATTTTTTTTACACAATTAACCCATCTACAGCACAAAATGACTCTGAACATCTCCACTAATTCATCTGAGGCAGTTTGTCTCAATAGAGTTAGCATCGTGCATGTGCAAATGGGTAGCTGATCCAGTAGTGGCAGGCAGCAGAACCAACCAATGAAGACGGAAGACGCTAAACAGCACGTTGGCCCTCTGGATGGAAATACGAGTAGAAAAAACAAGACGGAACAGTTGTTGGAAGTTGTTTTGTTGAAACTGCTGCAAGCGTTTAATAAATATGTTAAGTGCTAGAGCTGCACAATATATTGTTTGAGCATCGTTATCGCAATGTAGTGTGCGCAGTCACGTCGTAGATTCTGCAATGTAGGAGGAAAATGAACTCAACATGTTCTCATCTATTTTAATCCGAGTATGACACAAGTAGCAATCCACCAATCACAATTGTACTTAATCAGTTTGTCAAAGCAGACCCCATCCCTGCATATAGAGTGAGAAAATCACTGAAAATGAAGACTTGACGCCAAAACGCAGTTATCAGTTGGTTATGGTTAGGGTTAGCAATTATTTCAGCTACAAGAAGAATGATTTTGAAACACGTGTTCTGTGTCGACAGTGCCTTGCAATTGTTGCCATAACAAGAGGGAGCTCAAGTAATTTGTTTGACCATTTATGCCGACACCACAAAGCTATTATATCCTCCTCAATATTTTTTCATATCGCAATATATATACATATGTATGTATATATCGGGGTTAAAAAAACTGCAATGTAATTTTTTTCCAATATTGTGCAGCCCTATTAAGTGCATATACTGTATATTTCCTTCTTTTTTGAGTTTGTTTGCTCAATTAAAATGAAATACAATTCATATAGATTAAAAGTGAATGATATTTTATCATGATTTTTCTAAATTAATCCACAGCACCCCTGTGATTAATCTGATTAAAAATTTAAATTGATTAAAAACACAATTAAATACACAATAAACTTGTCCACTAAAAACAACCCCATCATCCCAGGCCAGACTCATGCATATGTACCACCTGTTTGGAGCTTCAAATACAAATATAACATCTTTTCAATCTATCAATGTAAATTTTTATTAGTGTGAAACCAACTATGTAATGTTCTAGTTAAAGTCTGGGGGAAGAGTTTAGATTTCATAATAGTGGCTTTTCCGATGATGTAATCTTGTATTTCTGAAATAACCAATGTTGCTCATTTGCAAAACCATATAAGTCATTACAGCACACTTGATACATTATTTATCATTCATTATTTTTGTCACTTTAACAAACTTGTTATATATGTGTGTATATATATGTACATTTTTAATCACTTTAATTTTTCTATCGTATTTAATGTATTCTGTCTTGTCTTGTGCTGCAGTACATGCTTGAATTTCCCCCATGGAGGATCAATAAAGTATATCTTTATCTTTATTTTTAATCTTTAACCATCAATGCAGAGGAAATCCCCCTCCAGTTCTTCTACTAACATGTATTTGTGATCCCTTTGGGGAGAGAGTATGTCATTTGATGATAAATAAGCGTGTTAAATAAGTCTCTTTAGAATGCCTTGTTTTTAACACAACAATCTCACAGTTGCCAAGCTGCATTGAGCCCTGTAACGCTACACTTCAGCAAAGTCAACTATGAACAATGCACGCCGCTGCTCTGTAATCAGTTGTGCTGTATTTACACAGCGGTGTGGCGGTGGGGACTATGTGAGCACAGGTACAACACAGTTTGGAAACGTTTACTGATAACATAATAACTGCTCTAAAACCAAAATGACTAATGTACTGTCATGAAAGTAGGTGTGGTGAAGAGAAAGAGAGGGAGAGGGAGAGGATCAGAGGTGAGGCCAGTGGGTGATTAAGATTTTCCTTACCCGGAGAAGTCTGTGGACAGAATCCCATAGTTGAAGACGATGACTCTGTTCACCTGGCACACGGTCAGATAACCCATAGCCGTCACCATGCAATACCTGTATGTGGAGAAATGAACACATGATTGATCAACTGATTAAAACAGAGAAAAACAGAGATTAGATATAGACAGATTTTGGAGGAGCTATTTTCTGTAAACGCAACAATATTTGACATTCTTTACTGAAAGTGGTGACTGTGTCTTCAGTGTTTTGCATTACAACACATGGCTGAAACAGCACGTGTGGGTTTTAAGTACATATGGTGCATATGGCATGGTTTCAAACAGGTTACAGAAGAATATCTAAAAGAAATCAGAAGACAGATGGCAGAACTTAAGAACTTCTAAGTCCATGGAGTAACAATTTGTTCCAAACAAATGACACTGCATGGGTTCAATAAAGGATCTGAGAAAGAAGAACACTTCCAGCTGTACCATAAGTCAAATCAGGATTTGTAAGGACAGAACACATGGATTTTTCTGCTTAACATGAATATTTTAATACTGTGTGCTATATAATGGTATTAAAATCTTTTATCTACATTCAAGAGCAAAGTCATTTAGACATTTTGAACGAGTACTCAAATATGTAACATCTAAAACTGCAAAGACAAGACAATCAAGTTAAAGTAAACAAAAAAATGAAACAAAAATAACTGTAACTGCCATTTTGCATTCCACACAATCTGCCCAACCATCAAAACACACACACACACACACACACACACACAACACACCAATGACGTAGAGGAGTTTCTGGTCGGATCTTGACTGACAAGTTTTTCCTGAAATAAGAATGGCACCCCATTCATTGAACTGAGATGCATCTGTTGCAGCAATACTGTCATCTACCTGCCACCAGCATGACAGACAGACAGACAGACAGACAGACAGTCCTCCAAGCAACTCATGATGGAACAGGACAAGAATTCCACAGACTACTGTTATACTGTTAGGAACAACAGAGCCACATAGTGACACTATTACCATTCCAACACATGACGTGAGGAAATCTGGATTGACAATGTGCCTCCATATCATCAAAATTCTTGAAAGTAATAACTTCTGTATTCTACATTTTTACTCAACAATACAGTCATGGAAAAATGTACTTAAAGATAATTTGTTGCCAAAGAGGAATTTTACGCATACAAGACTGATACACACTTAATGACAGGTCATGCAACATGCCACACAACACCCACTTATTTCATAGTTAAAAGGAAGGTATTTATAACTATAAGTACAAAGGTATCAATAAAGTGGACCTTTCCTTGTGAAGGTATGTAGGCTAGTACTCACCTGTGTACATTGTTGATGTCAGCTTTTATGATGATTACATAACTTACAAATACCACAGTAAGGATGTGCATGGAGTACCTGGAAGAGAGGAAGACACGTTTAGAAGACTGTCCCACCTCCATGTACAATACAATTATGACTAAGTCAATTCTCTTCTCTGTTTTAGTTTCAACAGAATGCTTTACACTTGTATGTGATATGTTGTATGCGCTAGTACAGTGGTTCTCAAATGGGGGTACGTATACGTACTCAGGGGGTACTTAAAATTGTTTTTGTAAAAATACATTAAATAAGCCATCATGTATTGAATTCAAAATAAATAATGAGAATTAATGCTGAAATATAAAAAACAATAAATACATTCATATAATAGTCCTATTGTCAATCATCTTGTTTAAGCTTTGCTGACACTTTAAGAAAATTTATAGTAATGATTTTTTTGTTGATGAATTGTTAATTTATTAATTAATAAACAATTTATTTCTTTTTCTTATTGATGAAAGAGGGCACTTTTCAGGTTAGATTTTGCACAAAATTTAATTATAAAGATCTGTACAAAAGAAAATTAAGGCCACTGGGGAAAAAAAGGATAGAAATTAAGGTCCAATATATATTTTTATTATTATTCTGAGAAAAAAGTTAGAAGTCTGACTTTAATCTTGGAATTTTGACTTTTTAAAAAAATATTTAAAAAAAAAAATGTTGTTCTAAGAAAAAAGTCAGAATTCTG
>JAPTGZ010000009.1:15949237-15970992 GCA_029814645.1 Fowleria isostigma
GTCCAGGGTGTACCCCGCCTTCGCCCCTAAGTAGCTGGGATAGGCTCCATGCGACCCCCGTGACCCTAGTGAGGATAAAGCGGGTTAGGAAAATGAATGAATGAATGAATGAATCTTCTGTGCGTTATTTGAAACATTTGTAGGTAGGGTTATAAAACTCTTCAGATTTAAGGTAAATGAATACCTACATCATGAGTCTTTTGGGATGTTTTTATTGAACTTAACTTACATTTATTCTCATTTTTGTTGTAATGTGTTGTACCAACAGGTGGAAAAGTAGAGCTAAAGGCCCATCACCAATTCTTACAGCCCAAAGTAATGTGTTTTATGTTGATTTTCAGAACTGATATCTTTCCCATCTTGCCAAAAAGTGCATATTTGACATTTTGCATACATCTAAACAAAGTAATAACATTGAAAATTTTTAGTAAGGAATAGCTTTACCATTAATATAACTGAAGAAAAAGCTGTGTTCCAGTTGGTGCAATGTTTAAATGATTGAATAAATGTAGTAACAGTCTAATACCATACCGTCAGATATTTCCCCAAAACAGATGGCGGTTGATTGTCACACCTAATGTAATAACAATGTCATAAAGTTAAGATTTAAGTTAAGGTGGATGAGTTGCATTGGACTGAGTCTTTCACACATAAAGAACTTACATCTCATTATACTTTCTCCTAATCCTTCCTGGTTATGTTATTAGAAACATTTGCGTCTTCAGTTCCTTTTTGGAAATCCAGAGTCGGGTAGAACCGTCAGACATGTCCCTGTTAAATTAAGGTTCTCTGTTTTTTTTCTCCCTTTTCTCTTCACATAGCACCCAAGTCTCCTCCAGAGAAAACGCGGTATGACACTTCCCTGGGCTTGTTAACGAAGAAGTTTGTGGATCTCCTGGCTCAGTCTTCTGATGGAGTTCTGGACCTTAACCTCGCAGCTGAAACTTTGCAGGTATTCCAGAGAAAACTGACAGCATGGGATTATGATTCACTTTGCTTCTTCAACTGTTGTCACTGACACATTACATTTGTGTATGACAATCAATGGGAGGAGTCAAGAGTTATTGACCTGTGGGGGTGGGGACTTGAACAAAGATTTCAGTTTACTTAACTGGTGTCAGGTGGGGCGCTAACTTTTTACATCTGGTACTAAGATTAATTTGACCTGTACTCTCACTCAGGTCCAGAAAAGACGTCTGTATGACATCACCAACGTACTAGAAGGAATTCATCTCATCAAGAAGAAATCAAAGAACAACATTCAGTGGATGTAAGTTTTTGTGTTAATTTTACATTTGTTGACATATATAGACCTTATCCTCTCACGTCTGGTTGTGCCACATGGGACATTATCAAAAAACTATTGTCGTCAGTGTCAAGAAACACCTAACTTTTTAATCTGAGTGAATCATGGTGTCATTTACACTATCATGTGTGACAAATGAATAGACCGTTTTAACAGGTAAGATATGCTCCTTTTCCACTGCACCTTTCCGGCTCGGCTCTACTCAGTTGTACTCGCTTTTTAGTGCTTTTCCATGGGGAGTTGTACCTGGTGCTAGTAGTTGTTTTTTTTTTTTCGTACCACCTCCAGAGCAGTTCTATCCGGGCTGAGTCGGTACTAGATATTTCACTGCAGCCAGTGATTGGTCAGAGGGAGAGTCGTCGCACGTACACAATGTAAACCCCATACACCGATAAGAGTGATATCAGAAGATCTTCAGCCTCTTTCATTCTCTATCATTCTACTCATGTCTCCGTCCACATAGACTGCACTGCTCAATGCCACATCTATTGTATATAAGGCATTAGTTTACCAGACATTGTCTTTATCAGCTCTTATATGCCGGTGTTTAGCTTCGTACTTCTGCATCGACTTTCATAACTTTACTTTTCAGCCATGTTTTCTGGCTCCGCTTGTATCCGTTTCTCTATTGTTTCACCTTTTCTGTGACAAAAAGCCACAGACTGAGCAACAAGTACCGTTAAACCTCCATGTCATCCATTGTCGTTAATGTTCACTTATACCGAAAGTAATGTTTTGAGTTTTGACTCCGTTAACCACACCCACCTCATTCATGCCAAAGTGATTCCACAGCAGTGGAAAACCGACAGCACTGTAGAGGACCGTGTAGAGCCAAGCAGGACCAAGCTGGTACAATGATAGATTTATTTTTATATTTTTTTGTTGAGTGATGCAAGTCAAAACATAACAAGCGAATGACAACATGCTAACATTACATACAGATGATGAAGACATAAAGAAAAACTGGCAGGGATTCATGACACATTTAGCAGCATGAAGGTGTTGAAGGTATATGTGTACGTGCATGTGAGTCAGATAGATAACTTTGTTACAGATAAAACCAGAAATTTTCTTTTTGTCACAGCTGTAAAACGAAGTTAAACACTCAAATTCAGGCATTTGAAAAACACTCCCACACATCAAAACCACAGTGCAGTGGAAAAGGGGCAAAAGTTGTAATTTGCAAATTCCTGAAAGACATGGAGGCTATTCTGCCTCTGTCCACAGTTTGTTGAGAGCTGCTGCAGGTGTATCTGCAGCTTCAATGTGTCCTCGTTTGTGAGGTGAAATAGTGAAGTAACGCCAAGTAAAGGCTCTTTTGATTTTGGTGACATGTATCGTGTGTAATGATCGATGTAGTCCACTGTGGCACAGAAAACAAGATGTTACTTTACTGTCCCAACAACAAATGGCAACTTTCTTTGCTCATAAAATTATCTTTTAAGTTCACAAACATATGAATCAATGATGACAATTCAAGCCAGACCAAACAATTATTTGTCTCTTTTTTTTTTTTTTTTTTTCAAAGTTTGGTTACATGAGGCATAGTAGACAGGGTAGAACTTCTTTTACAGACTCATGTCACTGAGTGCCGTTGAGACCAGTATGTACCCATTTCCATCAATGTACTAACGTCTGTTTCATCAGGTGTTCCATCTTTCCCATCTGTCTCTGTGCTGTAATTTCTGCAGACTGAATCCCCAGACATTTATCAGGGATTTCTGAGATCGTCAGTACAAAATTAAAATGAAGGGAACATTTGTTTAACTTTGCTTCTTCCTGCCACAGGGGCTGTAGTCTATTAGAGGTGGAGGGGGCACTGAGTCAGAGACAGAGACTGACGGCAGAAGTTTCAGCGCTTGGAGAAGAAGAGCACAGACTGGAACAGCTCATCCAGAGGTGCACTCTGGACATGAGACACATGAGTGAATCACCAGGCAACCAGAAATATCCTTTTGGGAGTTGAAAAGGGTGTTAAAATGTCAAGAAAACAGACTCTTAAACTGTCTTCTGTTGTCCACCTTTGTGTGTTGTTATAAATATACTGATATTTGTGGGGCGGCCGTGGCTCAGGTTTTAGAGCAGGTAATCCAGTTACCAGGAAGTTAGCGGTTTGGTTCCCACTCTGTCCTAGTCATGTGCTGTTGTGTCCTTGGGTAAGGCCCTTCACCCACCTTACCTTCAGTGTGGCTAGTCACACTGGTGTATGGATGCGTATGAATGTTTGGTGGTGGTCAGAGGGGCTGTAGGTGCAGATTGGCAGCAACGCTTCCGTCAGTCACTGTGTGAATACAAATGTAGTTTATTACCATCAAAGTATGAATCCATCAAAGTATGAATGTGTGAGTGAATGAATAATGGATCCATTGTACATGCTTTGAGTATGCCTGAATAGAAAAAGTGCTATATAAATCTAATCCATTATTATTATGATGATGATATTGGATGCCTTTGAGGTGTTGTTTCTTTAACCTTTGTGTCGCCACATATGCATATGTAACGTACCAAGACATCAAACAGCTCGGAAACCTCAGAGACCAGACCATCATTGTAGTCAAAGCCCCCACAGACACCAAACTAGAAGTACCAGACCCTGATGAGGTATGTGTGCAAGATAAGTTCTAAATATTGAGGACACTGTTAATATCTGGACTAAAAACTGAACTACCTCAACTTTTAGGCAAAAGGGGAGAAGATGTCCCTTTCATTTTGGCTTCTAAAAGAAAGACAGACTGCTTTACAAAGCTTTTACAAAATAGAAGGCTCTGGCATCTGCAGCTAGGTTTGGCAACCCTTCAAGCACTTGCAAGTTTTGTGTCTAGTTATACTAAGTTAACAGTTTATTTAGTAAATCTTCACATGGTTGAAAGTCAAGTGGGAATGAGGCTTTTGCATTTGCTGTTGTTTTTTTTTAATCTCTTGTAGTAGTCCATCTGTCAAATGTTCTCATTTAAAGCCAGTATTATTTTTTTGTCCTTCAGAGTTTATCCATCCATCTGACGAGCACCAAGGGTCCTATAGATGTCCTGCTGTGCCCAGATGAAGAGAGCGACCCCAGGAGTCCTGTAAAAAATGGCAATATGGACATTAATGGGAACTCGCCTTTCCTTAAAGTCCTTCAAGGTTTGTTTCATCATGTAGAAACACTAGAACTGGAAGGGCACTTGGAGAGCACAGGTCTCCAAGACCAGTAGGCCACTGTTCTTATTCCACAATAGTATTTAATACCCAAGCAGAACCCACACAAGACATGGGGAGAACATGCAAACTCCGCACAAAAAAGCTCCATTTAACTGGTGCTGTGAGAGGATGGTGCTAACCACTACACTGCCATCCCTTATCATTTTTGGTTTGTCTGATTTAGGTATGAATATGAAAGTCAGTGGGATTACGTTATTCCAACCTAAACTGGACTTTCAAAGTACATGTAAACACGTTAGCTTGTATCTGTATCTATCTTTCGTGGCACAGGGGACATGATTTCAACAATGGATCCATCACACTCCTGTGCATCCAAACTGGGAATAGATAATCGATAAATTTTTACATCTGGTTTACTCAAGCTATGGTCATAGCATATTGAAGGTGTGTATGTCAGACATCTTCAACAGTGCATCCATGGAGGTACTGCAGGGAGGTCATGATAGTTATTTATTAAAATATTTTTATCATTGTTTTTTCCACAAATTTAAATATCTTTAAGTATACATGAACATGAATCCAATATATTGTATTAAATGGAGGCAGAAAGTTTTCTTTCAGTCAGAAATGTGCACATCGACACATGAGCTCTGTCAGACTATTCACCTGTGACTCATTATGTGACTAGACCTGAATTGAACGAAGGTACATTTATAGATTGAACTATGCCCAGTTTATTATAAAACAAAATTAAATGCAATATATATAGCAGGGGGTCCCCGCTCCATCTCTTTATTAGTTTGGGGGTCTTTGGCCTGAAAAACGTTGAAGACCCCTGGTGTATTTAAACGTACTGTATGACTGGTTGTTCATCTGTATGTCAACCATGCGAAGAACTGGTGACATGTCCAAGGTGTACCCCGGGGAATGGGCTCTAAGATACCTCTGCGAGAATCCAGGTTTCAAAAATGTGTAGATGTACAGACTGTCATAATAACTGATGATTCCATTTAATTCTCACTAAAAACACTGGCAGTTTTTAGTACTGTAGATACCTGCAGAGACACGACCTTCTACTGGTACTTTCTCAATGTATGTTTTGCTGTCTTTGGGGATGTTTCTGGGTTGACTATGAGTGTCTGCCTCCAGCCAGTAAGTTTAGATATATTATTAATGTTAGGACAGTTGGGATTGTGTGGGACACTCTGAAATGCCAGTTCAAGGTCAGATAGAGGACGCTGACAACGAAACTCCAGAGAGTTGGTTATGGAGAAATGTAGTTCCAAAGAAAGCGTTAGCAGCTATCTTGGATGGTGGATAGTTCCGAAGTGAAGGGTTGATTTGTTTACACTTTGTGTTGCCGAGCTACGTCATTGCAAAGTGTTCTGCGTTCTGTAACTACCATAACTGATGAAAACAAAAATTAAACTTAACATGCTTTGAATGTCCGACTCCTGGATTTTATGCCTCTATTGGACGCTGGAATTTGCATAAAATTTTCACAACTTCTAACCTGTATCCACTGGATCAGGTCGGCCATGCTTGTTTTTATTTACACCTGCTTACTTGTTCCTCTGTCAGCTCGCTTCTTGATTGGCAGTATTCTGTTCCACGTCACAATTTATGGAGTCATGACTCAGGTTGTCGGCTTTCCCCACACATGAAGATTTTTTGTCGTAAATACTTAACAAGTTTAATACTTACAATTGTCAGCCCCAAGCCGTTTGGGAGCTGTTTATCAGGACAGATTCACTCTTAACACACCTCAGATAATTTGGCGTTTGCTGTCCTTGGCCGTGAAGGGGGAAAATGTGGACGAAAACAGTCCAATTACCTTCAAGTGTGTTCCCCGCTTTACACACATTACATACATTTCAAGTGATGACCAAAACTCTTTTCCAGAGATAAAAGTTGCAGCAGATGCTAGCAGCAGCTTAGACAACCTTGTAAAGCAACATATTGTTACTTTGTCATGTACTGTCAAAGCATGTACCATAAATGTATTTGTTTTGCAACCACCTGCCTGCTTAGTAAGTTACCCAAATGTTATCCAATTAAAGCTAATAACCGGTTCTCTTTATTTCCTTTTGCAGATTCAAGCAGCACGAACACTTCCTCCGCCTCCTCATTGGCTCCACCTTCCTCCTCCTCTTCATCAGCAGTCTCCGTCACGACTCTGTCCCCCATCTCTTCTCCTTACACCAGTCTCCTCCAGCAAACGGAAGACCAGATCCCGTCGTCGCTGGGGCCCTTCTTAAACCTGGGGCCTCCTCTTCTGGACCAGGACGACTACCTGTTAGGTTTGGGAGACGACCAGGGAATCAGCGACTTGTTCGATGACTTTGATAAGATGCCCTCTCTTGTCCTGGATGATCTCCTGTGTAGCTAGCGGTAGCTGATACACTTCAGATCACCTGCATGGTTTTTAATGCCTGAGACTGACTGTAGTTAGGAAGCCAATTCTAAATAGACAAAACAGAAACATTTGAGATACTTTTTTTTTGTTTTTTGTTTTTTTTCATTGACACAGGAACTAAATGCCATGTCAGTTGAAGATGTGAGAGATAAAAAGCCTTGTCTGTGTTCAGTCAGTGTGAAGACATATTGATTCTTTGTCTCGGGCTATGTAAGGCCTCCAGAGTAGCCGAGGGTTGGGGACGTGGGGGTGACCTCACATCTTATCTATTTAAGAAATGAATTGTGGGGGTTAATTTTACCTCTCTATGATGTAACGTTCACTTCTTAGTACCAAGATGGGACAGCCATTCTACCTGGCATTAACACACATCATAACCGCTACACATGCACAGATAAAGCTCATCCAATACATCCATCAAACCCTGTGTGTAAGGACGAATAAAATGCATTTATGGTGAAATACGGTTAAATTTATGGCAATATTAAAGAAATCCATGGATTGTGAATCCCATGTTTTAATCAGGAGAACAGCCACAGATGTGTTAATGCCAAGTGGAGACAGATTAATTCATAATTGCATTCTTTACACCAGTGATCTGTGATTTAAGGTTTATATACTGCTGAGTGGAAAGTAAAAAAAAAATAAATAAAAAGAAAGCGTTGGACGGTTTTTAGACGTTAAAAGATAAAAAAAACAAAAAAAACAGGTTAATTTTGTACACAGCTTTCACAAGTTTAGTCGCTGTCTGATTCATGTAGATTAGACAGGTGGAAGTTTGGTCAGATGTCGTCTCTGTGCCTACTCGGACATGTGTTGGCGAAGTTTGGGCTTAAAATCGTAAGGATACGAGTATGAGCATTTTGTGCACTTGGACTTAGTGTTAGATTGGATGCTCTCGACTGTTAAAGCTGGCATTGAAATTAACTAGATGTTGACTATTTCTGCCGTGTGACCACTAACTATTTTGATCCCCTTTCACATAATCTATATCTCTTTTGGACGTGTGCAACAGTTTTCTTTTGCTTATACGTATGAGACGCTAAAAGGGGTTAAAAGAATAAGGGATCTTTGTTACCTGGTCACTTGATTAGTTTGTCATCTACTGATCAAATGGGCAACCTTATATTTGTATACAGTAAAAATAAGGGAACTAACATGTACCGTCAAACCTTCCATGACCCAGAGGTTTTTGTTGTGTTGTCTTTAAGACACAGAGAAGCCATTGCCTCTGGGAAATGGGAGGTTGAGCGAAAAACGTGATGTGTGAATCTGGCTACCGAATCTCAAACATCACATGAAACAAGCTCCTGCCCATATACTTAGTGAATTGGAGACCCACACTGTTGCTTTGTTGCTGCTGTTGTTTCCCCAGCCTTTCCACCTATGTCAGCAGAAGCCGCCATAACCAAACTCCCCATGAAGCCTCCTCACCCAGACTGTGTGCCGTGAACTGACACTGTAGTTTAACGGAGTGATTTCACGTTCAAAAGTAAGAGGACACAAATTACATAGAAATAAGTATAAAAACTGAAACTGAGGAGGTAAAAGTAATATTTTCGGGAATAAAATTACAGTACTATTGTGGACACATTTTAAAAAAAAAAAAAAAAAAAAAAAGAGGGTGGGCGCACACAATTAAAATGCTCGCTCACTTTTGCAAAATCGCCTCCCACTTTCTAATTTTCATGCTCGCTTCTGTTGTCTTTGCTTTGTATTCAGTTTTCTGCTCGCTCTCAGCAGGGCCGTTTCTAGCTTTGTAGGGCCATAAGCAAGATGCTATTTGAGGGCCCCTAGTCTGTCAAACTATGATGAAGAGATTCCTAACCCTTTAGATGGTCTAAGCAATCTGACACTTTATGAGTAAAACAAGCTACAGTTAAACGTCTGAAGTTGAGCCACACAAGTTAAACTGATAAAATCTATAATACAAGGAAAACAACAATCCTCTATATGTAAATAAATAAAACACATTTTGAGTATTTATTAAAAAAATGTTTAAATAAGAAAATACAATAACCGCAGAGATAAGTTTTGGGTTTTTTTTATGCTATTTCGGTGTTTTGTTTAAAGGGGGTGATATTTTGCTAAACCCACTTGGATAGATAGATTTGCCTTTATTAATCCCATAGCGGGGAAATTTAATTGTATTTTTAATCTTTGGTTCATTTATTTGTATTTGTGGATCCTAATAGTTGATAAAGTTTGGGTCTGAACCCTCCAGGTGCTGCAGAGCATTTAGATTTATTTTGGCTAAAATTGAGTGGATTTCTACTTCCTGTTTTAATTTTTTCTTAGTTTGTATAGTTTTATCAGTAGTTACATAGCTACATTTGCACAAACAAGGTCAAGACTTCTGACGAAGTATGACATCAGCAGTGGTGGGTGCAGTCCATACAGCTAATTTTTGGTACTGTTTTAAACACATCTGAAGCACACTTATACCCAATATTTCTACATACCACTCTAGGACACATGTTTAAACCTTTAAAACCTTTACATGGCTGGTCTGATTATTATTTCAGTTATTTTTTGAAGAGATTTATACATATTTTTACTGCCGGCGGTAGATGCTACGTTAGCTTGTTTGGTGATCTCCGGTTTGGTTTTAAACTCCTCTAAAGCATATTTACATCTAATGTTTCTACACACTCATCTAGGAAATACTTGTGCAGACTTTTAACACCGTTACTGGCTGCTCTGATAATGATGTCAGTGCATTTGTAGGGATTCTCAGGTTCACTTGGTGGACTGTAGAATGACCATAGTAAAGTTATCAGAAGTGGTGGATTTTGTTGATTCTTGTTCCCTGTCCTCCTCCAGGTCAGATTCTGACTCAGACCTATGAGGATGAAGGACACAGTTTGCTGCTGTTGCCATTATTAATATAAATTATAATTTTTCATTATCACTAGACCAGCGTACTGTATCCTGAAAACTACCAATATGGCTGAATAGCACAGTCAACATCCTGGAGGGGGCGGTGTGTGAAGTGGGTCATTGTAATATAAGGGCCAGTGTTCAAAACCACCTGTTTGATTTCATTAGTCATAAATGTACTTGAAGATGGACCTGTGGCGTTAAACTGATGAAGAATTCAAACCCAAACATAGCATTTATAGCTTATGTGGAAATGTTTTAAATTCAAAATTCCATTCTAAAAAAGCATAATATCCCTCCTTTAATACTCTTGCTAACAGGAATGGTTGGTGGGTAGCTGTCAATCATTCTTATCATACCTGTCAGCGTCCTGCTATGTCACTGTGTGACAGTGTGGTCCAATTAATAACCTTATGTCCCAAAAAAAGCCACAGCTTATCATTGCAGTTTATTGTATTTATATTCTACAGTTATTTTTAAGTATATAAAGGATGTGATAAACATGAGATGCAGATGAAGATGGGACATTTGGATTTTCCTCAGATAAGGCTGAACATGCAGCTTTGGGGCCCCCTGGTGGTTTGGGAGCCCTAAGCATTTGCCTAGTTCGCCTATAGCAAGAAACGGCTCTGGCTCTCAGTTTTATATTCTCCTCACTCTTGATTTTTTTGCAGAGCTACACTTGCTTCCAATTTTACTGAGAATGATTGTATGGATTAAGACTCGACCAGACGATCAACGATTGCTGTTGTAGTTTACCAGTTCTTCAGCATTTGGTCAATGGTCGGTTAGAGGTCTCCATTTATGCTGCTAGCCAGACAAACCCCAGGTCACGGTCATTGATTGTCTAGTTGAGTCTTAATCTGTGGAAGCAAGCATAGCTCAGTGAAGAATGGAGAACGAGTAGAAAACAGAGCAAAGACAACAGAAGCGAGTGTGGAAAATAGCGAGTATTTTTATTGTGTGCGCCCTTTCATTTTTTTATGCGTCGTACAAAATAATTTTACTCACCACCATAATACTTTTACCTTTAGTTTCAGTTTTTACGCTCATTTGTACATAATTTAGTCCCTCCTACTTTTGAAAGTGAAATCATTCCATATGGTTTGAGATGTTTTGACTGGTAGATGTGCATTGCCCACTCTGTGTAGTTGAAGCAGTGCAGGATGCAAGATAAGCAAGTATTCTTTTTACGTTCAATAAGTGTTGCCTTTTAATGGATTTTAATACTTGAGAAGTGACTGGGTGGCAGATTGGGGCTTCATTGGGTAGTAAAGGAATTATTGTCTCTAACCAGGACTTGTTCCCTATAAACAGGTTAAAAATAACATTAAAAGAAATCAAACCTGGTTAAAGTCAAATACATTGAAGTGAAACGAAGCCATGTTTCACAACAAGCCTGAAAATACAGTTTTGTCTGGAGTTGCACATTCTTAAAAAAGTCAAACACTTGAAACATACTCGCTGTTCTTTGAATAGCCTGTTGAATTGGATTCTATCCCTGACAGTAACATCGCTTGAACATCTTGTCTAGATTAAAAACCTGCAGCTGCAGGTAACATTGCTGCTGATATTAACTTTCCCCCATCCTGGTTGATGTGCGCTTGAGTAGTTGTGTGTGCAGCATGTGTGAGATATGTCAAAGATTAAGCTTGCTAAAGAGTAAGCCTGCCATGTATAAATTCATGTACAGTTTTCTAAATTTTCAGTGCACAAGGTACTGTAGGCTACCTCTCACTTAATGTTTGACAACAGTAATAGGGCATAGAGGTAAATGTCATAGTGTGTATGAGGTTTGAATTCTTAATTTGTCATAAAAAAATGACCCTTATATGATTTAGATTTGATGTTGGATGTTATGTCACTTTTTTTTTTTTTTTTTTAAATGTGTGCTTGGTTCACTCATACCCTGACACAAAATAAGTATACCTTCAGGTTTAAAGCAGTCTCATACTATCAAAACTTAAATTACAATATTGGGGTGCACATTTGATGCTTTGAAAAGTGGATGAATTTTTGGGTTTGTTTTTTTTCATAAGTTATGTAGTTTGTGTCATGGTTTTTGCTCAGTTCAATGTAGAGCATCTGTTTGACCTAAAACAAAAAAAAAAAAAAAAAAAAATTGAGAAAAGAAAAAGTAACGTGCATTCAGTCATTTATTCACAGTTGGCCTAATTTCCCATCACTGGTCATTAGGAGACTTGGAGAATGGACATCATTCAACCAAACCGGGCTCAGTGACTTGTGTCCTGCTGAAGTGCGTAGGGAGCTTTGCATCTGTGACACTGTGTGTCGGTTTTATATTTGGAATGATGTGAGGACGTTTGTGATGTACTGTAAAGATTTTTCGCATTTCTGCCATTTCAGTTTCCATGTTGTGGACTATCGGGGCCTATTAAAAAGCATTTTGACTTGGTAAAATCCAAACACAATTCACTTGAAATCATTTCTTATTTAGCATAACTTTAGTTTTGTTAATACCACTATCATAAATGAAAAGACATATGACTTGGATGCACAAAAAGCCTATTTACAGATTTTTCCTGTAGGCATATTTATATCAGTTTATTGTATGTGTATTTATGGAAAGTCGAATTCAATTTTTCATATTTGGTTCACTAACCACAATTGTGCTATATTCTAAGAACATTTACTCAGCTAAATTGTCTTCTGTTCTCAGTGATCAGAAACTGGTCACAATATTTTATCTCTAATGTGTTAGGAAAATGTTTTTTTTTTTTTTTTTTTTTTTTAAGATTGTAACTTCCCAAGAGTTTGTAATTGAATGTTGATGTTTTAATGCACCGCTAAAGCTATTGTCATTGCCAGTGAGTGAAAATGTAATCTAATTGACTGTTAAATTTAAAGCTCTTTTATTTCTAATGTGATTCTGATGTGTTATTAGACCTTGCAGAAAATTATTAGGCTAACTGTCGTGTTAACTCTAGTCAAAAAAATCTAAACTGCGCTTTTTTCCTGTTATTTTCCTATGATTATTCTTAAGCTATTACCAAATACACACTGATCTGTAATTATTCTGTGAAGGTTATATGGGGGAATGAAACAAAAACATCCAATAGGAAATAATTGACTGTAAAATGACATAGCTGACAGTTTCCACTAATGGCATATAAAACTGAGATGTATCACCTATTTTTGCAATTCAAACGCATGAGTGAAAGTATTGTGCTGTTGAATGTTTAAGATAAACTAATTCATTTGTGTGTTATTCATTTATGTAAGTTTCTTTAACATTTGTTAAATGAGGATTTTTTTTTTTTATTATTTTTTTTTTTTTTGGGATGCAGGGAGGGATGGGGTAAACTCATGTTTTTGTACTTTGGCTGTTTGTAATTGAAAATTTGAATAAAGGCAATATAAATGAGAAAACTTTTGGTATGGTTTGTCAATACAACATTCTTTAATGTAGGTTTCAAACATCCTGGTTCTGTATGCTGACATTTATTTAGCAGAAGGGAACAGTTTCCCCAAAACTAACATGGTCAATATTAGCCCCTTAAAAACTGACATTTTTATTGAGCCGTAGCACAAACCACTGTTGTACAGTGAGGTGCTCTAACTGTAATATTCAAAACTTGTAAAATGTTAAAATGTACTTTTCTTCAAATATACATATAGTATAAATGAGCCAGCAAATGAGAAAGCATCATGCCAAAAACAAAAACAATAATCCATTTAGACTTGAGAAAAAGAACACCGTGGCCAAATATTTGGGAAATTCTTGTAAAAAACAAAACGAAACAACTTAATACTTAAACAAACCTTCACAGTACTTGTGGGGAAGTAATATGCTACCGTTTTGCATTTTTGCCTCACGTCTTAAAAAGCCTCATTACTTAAAGCAGGGATATCAAACTCATTTTAGTTCAGGGGCCACATTTGATTTGAAGTGGGCTGGACCAGCAGAATAATAACCTAATAATATATAAATATTGTTAACTCCAAACATTCCTGTTTCCATGTTTTAGAGTGAAAAAGGTAAATTATGAAAATGTTTATATCTACAAACTATCCTTTAAAACAATGTGAATAACATAACCTGAAATGTATTAAAGGATGTACTAACAATATTATGCTTCATTTTATAATTTTCATGTATATTTTACAACTTACAGATCATAGCAAATCTATAAATGCACAAAACATTTAGTAACAGGCAGAATATTGTTAAAATTGCACCAACTTCTCTTGAGACATTTTAGATTGTATTTGTTCAGGTTATTCACATTTTTTGGTAAAATTATAGTTTGTTTTAGTGTGAATTTGTGTAATGTTAATTTGGAGTTATGAATATTTACAGGTTATTATGATAGTGTTTTCCTGGTCTGATCCACTTGAGACTGAATAGGTCTGTATGTAGGAACCTGAATTAACATTACTGTTAAAATCTATGTAGAATTTTTGCTTTTCACAAAGTCATCTCACAAACTTAGACTTTTTTTTTTTTTGGCACACCAGCGTCAAGTTTATATTACCAATATTTGGTGACATTACCTTAATGTGACTTGTTTTTATATTCAAATGACTTCGTGTTATTTAGAATACAGGAATTTATCACAATGCGATGTTTGTCCCTCGTCACTTCCCGTAATGACGTACAAGCATGGAAGCGTGAGAGTTGTGTGTACTGTGTTTTGATGGAGTAAACTGTTATTTATATCGCCTTCAAGACATTTTTTCTGGAATTATATTTTCATTTAAGTCAAATTACTCTGGTATTCAGGTAAGAAATGGATGCAGTATGTTAGAGACTCTGTCTGCTCAAAACTAGACACACGTGTGTTGTGTATAGCTAATGAGGCTAGCTGTGCTATTAGCTGTTAGCATGTCACTTTTACCCATAACTCTGTACGTCATTCTATTTTAATGTCATAGTCTGTTCTTGTATGTCTGCATTTATCCATCGTTACATGTTGACCTTCAGCTGCTAGCTAGTGTTCAGCTGTGTGAGGCGTTAAAGGCTGAATGTGTTTACTAGAATATTCCACCTAGTGATTAAAAATAAGGGTATTTTAACGAACTCATTGCATGGTGAGTAAACTGATAATGTGACTAATGCAGCCACTTTCTTACCATAATGGTAACTCTCGCCATATGCATTGTAGGAACCACGGAAAGATGCAATTGCATGCTGTTATTGTATATCGCTTAATGAGTTTTTGCGCCATTATATTGTCGGTGCTTTACTCTGAGGTCCAATTAAGCAGCACGTCTTATGGTATGTGCATGTACAAGCACATGGTGTGGTTCAACATCTCAGCAGGCCAAGTCAGTGGCATCTGTTTATCCACTTGAGTAGAAGTAGTTAATTAATCCAGGTTGTGTGAATATGCACAGGTGCTCAATAACATTAGTGTTACTGTTGTCCAGTGAGCGTCTTTTGTTACCTTTTTCAGTTTCGTAGTAATGTTTGAGTTCAGAAATACAAAAAAAAAAAAAATAAATAAATCTCTTGACCATAGTTATATCACAAATCGGAGTTGAAGCCGAACTCCATACTTAAAAAACAAAACAAAACAAAACATTTTTTGAACTATTTATTCAGACATTTTCATTTTTTCCCACATAAATATTTTGTGACATATGACCCTATGATTTAATTTTATTGTTTATTTCGAGCTTGTCCACTCCATGTACAATACTTATTGTATACATTTCATATGTACACAGATATACTCAGAGAATTTACTGTAATCATAAAACAACATACAACAAAACATTGAAGCCCACCCACCCCAAGGCTCAGAGGAAAAAAAAAAAAGGGGGCACACAGTTAATCTGGTTTATCATGGAAAAAAGTTACATATAATAAGAATCTGATGTATGATGGTTGTGTCAACAGGCTGTCAATTTGTAAGTGGTTCTATGATACCGAGGGCTGAAAATGTTTAAACAATACTTTACCTCAGCCAACAGAGACAATGAATGCACTTATCTGTATTCTTTTTTTAACCTAACATAATGTTATTTTTTTTAGATTATCATGCCATCCGCCTGTGACTCTCTGATTGAGGACATCGAGGACATGGTGTCATCGAATGACCCCACTCCTCATGAAAGGCAATCTGCCAGAAAGAGCATCATACCGAGGTCGAGGAAAAAGAAAGAGCTTCTGAGCAATGAGGAGCTACAAGCTGACAGGTTTGTCAAAGTGTTTATGTAGAGGAAAAGGTCAGTTAAGGAGCTTAATATGTTAAGCAAACTCAGGAGGTGAAGTTCTTACCTTGTTTTTTAACTGTTATAGTAAAGTGTTTATATGTGTTATGTGGAGTGTGGTTTATTTACAGCTTTTATTTCATTTTAGTCAGTGTAATCAAAAAAGAATCAGTAGCAGACAAAAAACTCTGAGTAGAGGTGTTGTCAAAAGGTGCAATGAGATTAGCGTAATTAAAGACAAAGTACACCTTAATATTTCACTAATTTTGCTAATTATATAAAAGCTGGATGTGTGAATACAAAGTAACCTACTACACAGAAACTAATAACTACATACTTTATTAAAGTGAAATTTAATTTTTATTTAATTTCTATTCATGTTGTTTATTTTGAGCTTATGCACTCCATGTACAATACTGACTCATATGTTCACAGATTTACATTGAGAATTAGTTGTAAACACTATATACATGGAAAATTTTATATAAACAACATACATCGAGAAATATACAGAGACATTAGTTGTAAACATGTGTACATAATATATATAATACATAAATATATACGGCAATTCATTATTAAAATACAATCCTAGTAGCCCGAAAGGGAGTTAGAAGAAGTAAAACTTATTTACTCTCACCCCCAGTTTCACTGCTTAAACTTGTTTGGTTGCAATTTAGTCAAAGATATTATCTGTAAACATGCATTAGTACACCAAAACTAACTTTAACACAATGTACAGGACACAAATGTACCCAGTAAAGAGAAATTAATACGAATAAAGCACAACAGATTATAGGCACCGAAATGAGTCATACAAAAAGTAATTATATCTAATAACTAGTGTCAATAAATAAAGTATTTATGTATGTACTTTATATCAAATGTTTCCAACAATGTTGAAATTTACAAGAAATTTTTACCTTTTATATGTAGACATTTCATTAATTTTGTCACCTGTCACTGGTGTTGGATTATATCCCCTTAATATCTTAAGAAGTAATGACAGAATTTTTTCTTGGTGGTGCTAAAAATGTATTGTGGACTGAACCTTAAACATTATTGACAACTAGGGCTGCACGATTAATCGCTTTTAAATCTAAATCGGATTTTTTAATTAGGATGATTTTTAAAACAAGGTAATCGTCAAATCAAATTTATCTCTCTTGTGTCTCCGAGCCGCATGTCTCGGAGCGTCGGACTCTGTATAACCAGGCTTCAGTGCACTGCAGTAGAGTTCTGGACGCTCTGCGCCTGATGCACATCCATTCGTGTCTCGTGCCTGGCTATGATTCTCTTCATAATCAGTCATCTGGTCCATGCATACATGACTGACGTCTGTCCCTGACTTTCATTGGTGGAACTTCTGGGGGTCCATCACAGAACAACATACGACTAGTCCTGACCCCCCTCCCAATCTGGGCGTACCTCTGATGAATTCTCTTCTGTAGACCCAAAAATCAAAATTGAAAATTGAGCTTTTAGAGGAAAAAAATTTTGATTTTTATTCTTGGCCAAAATCATGCAGCCCTATTGACAATTCATTCATTAGAATGAAATAACATAACATGCAGCCATGAGGGGGCACAAGTCAGTGTTTTCTTATGCAGGTCCCAAGCCTGAATAAATGCAGGGGGTTGTGTGAGGGAAGCATCAGACATAAAACCTATGCCAAATCATCATGCGAATTACTCAAATGACTTCCGTACCGGATTGGTCAGGGCCCGGGTTAACAACGACCGCCATCAGTGCTCTTAACCAACAGGGTGCTGGTGGAAATCGGAAGTCAGATGATTCGCTATGGAAACCCCGGAAGGGAACATCCCAGAGAAAAGAAGAATAACATGAATGTATGAAAAGCAGCAAAGTGACTCAAACTGTAATACATGACCTCATCTGGTAGATTCACATCAGTATTGGTGGTGACGTGAAAACAACTCCAGTGGTCCAGTGCTTCTTCACAACTCCACTACCTTGTCTTTCATTGTTGTTTTGATTGCAACAGAATTTATTTTATGATAGTGTGGGATGACATTATATATTTTCTGATTCTTCAAGGTGAGAGTGTTATTTTAACAATAGAATTTCTATTTTGATTGATCCATTTATGAGGAGTTTTGTACAAATCATGTAACAAAGACATCTTTATCTTAAATTTCTAGTTTGATTCCCGGTACACAAAAGATCTGGATGAAAACCTGGGGCTGCAGCCATAACAACTCCGATGGAGAGTACATGGCCGGTCAGCTGGCTGCCAGTGGATACAAGATGACAGGTAAGAGAGGGATTCAGGATTACCTAGCTCACTGGTGTGTTTTTGGTGAAAGGTGTCTCGGTGTTTCCTTGGTGAATTAATTGATATAAACAGGAGCAGGAGATGGTCCAGATTATTCACCGTAACCAAAGGGGGTGTCAGTGGCATATTCTTATACCCCCACTGGATAAATAGTATGTACCGGGAATTTTGTCTGTCCGAGATGTTAGTCCAACCAATTGTTCCAAGACTGCTCACCCGATTATTTTCAAATTTGGCCCACATTTTCTATAACACAACGAGAGATGCATGCCAAGTTTAATTGGTAAATGTACATTTTTGGATTTCTCAGAAAATTTGTCCAACTGTTTTTTCAAAAACCATTCGCCCAATCAATTCTTTCCAAATGTAACACTTTTTTTTTTTTTTAACCACTGTTAGAGGTGCAGTACAAAGTTTGATGGCTAAGCTCTGCTGGTTGGAGATTGTCATTTATCAGCTTGTGTTAGTATCTTTGAAGTTAAGACACAAGGTTGATGTTCTCTCAGGTCAGTGGGTAGAGGGTAGACAAAATGTGATCAGATTGAAAGATAAAACTGAAGTAGAGTAATGTTTGGCCTGGTTTGACTGAATTACCCAAAATGGACAGTAATTCAGTATAATCTAGTTTACAGTTATCTTTAATTTAAAGGTGAGTTAAAGTGAGCTGTGTTGTTTGGCTGGGCAGGGGTACTAGTACGCTCTGCTGATTTTTTCCACTTGTTTATTGTGCTTTCCTAAAACAATCAGAAATAGCAACTTGACAACAGCACAGAAACCAGGCAACCAGGTGAGACGAGGGACACTGAGATAGGGGAGTTGGGGTCTGTAAAGGGTGGGGTGGGGTGGGGGACGACTTAGTGGTATCACTGTTATTTGCCCAGACATTTTACTGCGTAATAACAAACCAAACCTTTTTGCAGAGGAAATGTTTTGCATACATTTTCATTGTCTCTTCTGCCCCTCGTCTGAACTACATTTCTGTGTTGTAAACATGACGCACATGAACAACGGCCTATTTTCTGAAACGTGTAAAAATTTGTCTTGAGACCTTTAGTTTTGGAGATTACCTGGAATTTACAGTATATCTGAACACAGCCTTAGCCTGTTGAAATACTCATGGCATTAATATTTTAGCCACAAGGTGGCAGTCTTACTCTGTAAGTGGTGTTTGAGTCTAGTGAGGTTGTGTTGTCCAGGCTGTGGATCGTTCCAAAGCAAAAGGTTTTAAGACGTTGACATGAGAGTTTAGCCTGTGGTTTTACCAGGCCTTAATTGGAGTGGTGCAATTTCCCAACCTGGACCAGGATATGGAACTGAGCCTCAAAAAACAAAGCTCTATGGAGATTACTGGGACCAGACAGATTAATTCTGGGAAATGATTTGTAGTTTACAGTTGAAAAAGGCCTCATTGAATGGTTCTTAATCTGCTGTAACAGATAATAAAGGTAGAAAAGCTCTCTGATAACTGGTGATATTAAACTCAGATCAAACTCCAAACATTCTTTTCTTACCCAAAGGAATAGTTTCTACATTTATTGGCAGTAATTTTGTACATTTACCTCAGTCTTTGTTGATTTTTACTTTCGCACTTGCAATTGTACAGCACATGGATCAGTCTGTGTGTTTGTCCATCCATCTGCCCACGTCTGTAACCCCAAATCCTCTCCATGTTACAACATGAATATTTTACACAAGCTATGTCTGTATCATATCTCTGTCCTCGAAGAAGATCAAGACCCTGATTCTGCAATTTGGTCAAGGATTCAGAACCCTTTTTTTTTTTATCCATTTCTCTGAAATGAAGGAAACTGTTGCTCTGAAAAACACAAAAACTATCTATCTGCAGTGTCTATTCGCAGAATCAGTTTCTTTCTACTCTGGAAGATGATACAGAACAGAAAGTATATTTCCATTTCTGAATTAATCAACTTTGATGAGAGTCTAAACTTAATCTGATAATGGAATTGACAGGACTGACATTGAAATCGCATCCACTCTACATGAATCCAAGAGGTCAAGGAATTTATTTGTAGCATATGTATACTTTTGTTGTACTCAGAGTGTGATGAAAAATATGCAATTGGTGAGGGTCTGTAATCTGTCTTTTTTCTATACAAAAGCATGGATAAGAGTTTCAACGACAATATCAGATAAGAGGTTCACAAATGAAATTGTACATACTAAGTTATTATTGGTAGCGCTATGACAACAGTAATGATACAAAAATTCTAGCAGTATTGTGCATACCATGTTATAATAATTAGAATTAACTGGTGTTGGGTTGCAGGGTTTTCACCACTTGACGATGTGTTACTTTTTTCGTAGGTTTTGCATGTCATTTGCATGGAGTGCATGCAAAAGACAGCGTATTGGAGGTCTTTTAAGAGGGATTAGTGTTAGTGCATACACACAAGGGTGACAGGTGATTGATGATTCACAAGTTGAGTTATAGTGTCCGTTGGATGTTTTGATTAAAAAGGTTATGAATATAGTTGGACTACTTATTTGTCTCTTTACGTATGTACGGCATATATGCATGATTTTGTGTGCAATGCAATATTAATCACACTGCAATTCACGAGTGTTGTTTTTTTTCTTTTTGAGCATGCGGTAGCACTGTGTGTGGTGGGAGGGGGTATGTAGACTGAGAAGAAAAGAGAGTTAATATTAACCCCTCCGGCGTCTCTCACCAAGGGGCCTCGGCAGCTAGAGAAGGATATTAATCACACACTTCAAAACTGCAGACACACATACACACACACACAGAGTTTTTGCCATCATCCCTTCCTTGTTCAGAGCCTTGATCTCTTTATCTTTTCACCTGTCTTTGTTTTTACAGTTTCGTCACTCTCTTGAGGTCCTTTCAGGTTTAACCTCTCTCTCATTTTTTCTTTTTTCTCTTTGTTTCCTCATAGTCGCTCTCTTAACGGAGCTGCAGAGGCTGTGTAAAAAGTGTCTTTTGAGGCTTGATATTTAGTGTCCCCATTATCCTAACACAGATCCGCTGACTCTGGTGACATGCTCTCAGTTGGTGTCCAGGTGTATTAAATGTGGTAAAAGTCTGTCGTTTGTGGTCCAGGAGTTGTTTTCTCTTCCTTCTTTGATTCCTGCATTCGGCTTAACCTGATTATACTGCTGCACATTCCCCCTCTGGTTGTTTTAAGGATCTCTGCGGATCAACAATACTGTAATCTGTCAAGAAGGCAAAAATTTATGGGTGTTGCGTTATTCTAACCTCAGGATTAACTTAGTGTGAATGTAGTGGTGATTTTCTTGTTGTATAATATACTTGGACATGAGGATAGAGCTGCACGAAAAAGAGTGACATTGCGATTTTTTTTTAACCTGGCGATATATATTGTGATATGAAAAAATAAACAGGATATAATAGCTGAGTAGCTAACAAAATTGAAAGTACTTTGTTTGTGTATTTTTTTGGTTGTTTTTTTTAACATTTGATTTTCATATTTTTAATTTTTCTATTTTATTTTAATTCCAGCCTGTTTCATCACTGTAAAAGGTTCAATGGGTGAAAAGAA
>JAPTGZ010000009.1:16033206-16048910 GCA_029814645.1 Fowleria isostigma
TATTCTATTCTATTCTATTCTATTCTATTCTATTCTATTCTATTCTATTCTATTCTATTCTATTCTATTCTATCCTGTTCTATCCTGTTGTGTTCTGTTCTCTTGTGTTCCATTCTGTTCTGCTCCATTCTATGCTGTTCTGTGCTGTTGTACTCTATTAGGTTCTGTTCTGTTCTGTTCTGTTCTGTTCTGTTCTCCTCTGTTTCAACAGTGCTTATAATCAGAGCTGTTTATTTCGGCCTAAGTGTGTTATTTACAATCTGCCACAAAAGGCGACTGACATTAGGGCCAGAGGTGTTTCCCCTTTCATCAGGACACCGAGGTATGAACAGTCTGAAATCTGCACTGACCTTTTGAGTTCTTTACTTAGGGCGGTTGTTTTATTTTTGTGTTCAGCCGGACGGACCCACAGACTCACATGGTGGATTTGTTGTTGACTGGACACAGCCTGCTGCCCGGGGCTGCTTTTGGTACAACCCAGAGATTGGCATTTAATCTGTCACTTCTCCGGGGCATTAGCCTACATTTTGGGGTACAGACAAAATACTCAGAGCAAGAAACAGACAGACAGACGGACAAATGGAGACAGAGGGGAAAATAGAAAGACAAATAGACAGAGGGGAGGTTAAGGGGACGGAGGCTTCATGTATCCCAGTGTGTGGCCTCAGCGGGCCTTTAACTGTATGAAAAATAGGGCTTGGTGAAATGGCTTAAAAAAAAAAAAAACCCAACTAGGATTTTTTTAATGAAAAAGTTGATTTTTGATTGGATTTTCAATCCCCTACTTAAAAAAACATAGGTGCAGATGGCAAATATATTGAAAAAATATTAACTTTATTGTCTTTATAGTGCATTGACACAGACCTTAATTTCTCTGCACAATTTATTTAGTTATACCATATAAATGCCATTGTCTGGACAGTATCCATCATGGTACAATAAATCAGTCAGTATTCATGAAAAAGCATGTCATGCAAACAGTATTTACCTTTTATTCTTATAGACCCTATTGAAAGAGAAATTCAGGTTCTCAGGAAAATTGCTGCTTGTCAATTAATCCTTAATCAGTCGATAAGGTCAACCAACTAATGATTAATGAATTAATCAATAATTTGCATCCGTAATATCTATTAAAGTTGGCGAGGGTTTCCTAATGTTGGAGCTATAGCCTTCAGGTTTTTGTGTGGTTTTTTTTTTTTTTATTTTTGTAAAGTTTGCTGATGGGTTTGTAATAAATTAACTACAAGTGGTCGCCACCATTTAATCTGAGTTTAGCTGTTGGCGCTCTGTGTTCCATCTGACTGGTCAAATACTTGTGTTTTTTTTCTCTTATTCACGGTGTGTTTAGTATGCATACTCAAGAAACTTACCAGCACTGGTTTTTACACAATACAGCATAGCTCTTTTTTTTTTTTTTTTTTTTTCCCCAGATGACTTAAAACCTGCAGAAAGGCACAACATGGTTTTTGTAGAACCTTCTATTTTTTTCTGCTCTGTTTTGTTGTGTCCTGTTTAATACTGGTAAGATAAAATGCCAAGGGCCCTGTATGCGAGCTTTCTTTTCCATTGTTGTCAGCAGTGACATCCATGTCAGATCTGTGATGTATTCATCATAAAGACCCCAGAACCTAACAGCTGATCTCTGTGGTCCTTACATGTTCATACTGTAAAATGCATGGGATTTATTTATGATGTTTCATGATGTGCCTACATTATGTGTTTCAGTGTTTCTATTTGGGCTGCACGATATTGGTAAAACTTGTGATATGTGATATGGGTATACAGCATAGCAATAATGAAAATAATAACAATATTGCAGTATTTCTCGTTCACCTAAAGAAATGTCAATTTCATCTACCATTTAAAATGTTCTTTAATATGTTAAAATGAGCCAATTGTTTGTATGCCGACTTAATTTTTTATAATTTAAGACAAAATACTGTACTACTACATTTAATGACAATTCTGTGGTAGAACCTGGTGATGCTGTTACCATAGACCTTCAACACAAACAGTCAAATATTTAGTTATTTTATTCACATGTAACAATGTGTATGTGTATTTCATAATAACTAAAGTGCCAGAGTGCCACCATGGAAGAGCTTTAACTAAACTATATTCCATTACTTGCCTTGTTTAGTAAATACTGCATATACAAATAAAATCTTTAAATATAAGTGTTCAGGCCTTGAATAAAGTTGCGTTCTGAAAATATTCACATCTTTTCAACAAAAATAACATGTAAACTTGCATTTAACCAGCAATAGTAGCATTACTTTAGTTTTTATACCAGAAAAACTATCATGTTAGAGTGGTAGAGAAAACCACTCTGGTACTCCATGGTGAAGATAACAGGAAATTAATAAAGAAAAAAAAGAAAATAAATGATTGCACGTCTTTGTGATATGAATATTGCACACTTCATTATCATGATATCGATATTTTTACGATATATTGTGCAGCCCTAGTTTCTATGAAATATTTTGGAAGCATTATTCTAAAAGAATATGATCAGCAGTCCACTCTAGCAGATGTAATCTATCTCACACAAATCTCTTAACAGGGCTTGTATCTATAATCAGGTCATTATCTATCCACCTTGAACCCAACAGATTTTATTTTATTTTTTTTTTTATCATTTACTTGCTGTCAGGCTAGATTTGAGTACTTATGTCTGCTTAATCCTGAGACATTCAACCTGAACAACAACAGTCAGGCCTAATTTATGTAAGGCATACAGAAAGTGAAGTAACAGTCTTACCCTTTTTAAGCTTGTTTATCTGTGGAGGTGATAGATAAAGCAGGCATCAGAAGGGATAAATGTAATGTGATGAAAAGTTAATGTTTAAATCCCTGCTTCCAGGGAACTCTCATCAGCCTTCAAAGACCAGTTAATGTCCTCCAATTTCTAAACATCGTACAGTTAAGTGTGAGGATGACAGCCCATTGACTTAAGAAACTAGGTATTTCATGTACTAACAGTTTTCTTGTAGGTGAATACTTGACACTACTATAGAGGGAAGTATGCAATGCCACAGTCTTAAAATACTCTTCAGAAATATGTCGAGGCTGTTGATGATGCTGACAGAGCTTTTTCCCTGTTTGCTGTTAGTATATTATTCAATGCGGAATTCAGTAGAAGTTTTAAAAAAATGTAGAGTATGTTTAGCCGGTGTGTCATCTGACACATAGCTCATATTAATTTAAAAGTGTGTATATGTGCTGCACATAATCGTAAACTTTCTTCCCAAAGTTAAAAAAAAAAAAAAAAAAAAAAAAAGCCTAAACCCCAGAAGTTTTTCATTTTCCTTAGATTTCAGAGCTACTTGCATGCACTCGAGTGGTCCCTTAAATAAATGGCTGCATAATCACAGCCTGTCACGCTGTTAGTGTCCTCCTACATTCTTCCTTTACAGCAATCACAAACAACTCCAGCCTTTCATCCGTTCAGATGTCTGTGCTCTTAAGGCACCCCACTGGGCTCCAGCCTTTTCGCTGATCCCAGATTGTGGATTTAAGCCATAAGAGACCAAGTTAATATAGGATTGAAGATAAAGGGGGGGACCTTTAACCCCGGTGCGTTGCAAGTAACTGGGTCTCTGTAGTTGAGTCCCAAGTTAAAGTCTGCATTTTGTAAATGGATTAGGTTTGAGTTTGGTTCTGAAGAAGCTCTTATCCTTGTTGAAGGACTGACTTGGACAGTCCAGCTTATGTTGGAATATGGTGAAGATAGGAGTAAAAAGGAGAACGAAATATATGTATAATATATATGGAGAAGTAGGAAAGTTGGGTCATCATTCTATGGATTTTAGAGGTGGTGTGCGAGTTGAGAAAAATGGACTTCCCACTTAAGATGAGACACTACAGGTGAATAGGGTAAAATTTTAAAATAATACATAATGCCATGAAACTTCCTCAGCTGATTATTTACACAAGTATGAAAAAGAAATATACTACAAGGTTTTGAAATTTGTGTGTTTAATTATGCAAATTGGGACTTAACTCATTAAATATGTGCGATATTGCCTATATTTTCGGTGGATAGATATGAACATATGTTAAAGCCAGGTGCAAAATTCTTTTTTAATTTTTTTTACACAGAAGATGAAAAAAAAATGACAGAGGGATTTCAGGATATGTGCTTTCATTACTTAGGAAATCCAAATATACTGTCCATTACCTTAAACACAAAGTGATTTTCGTCATAGTTTTTTTTGGTTAAAATGACACATAAATCAGGCCAGGAATGATTTATTAACAAATCCCTCTGTAAATATCTTCAGAATACTGCTAAGTGTATAAGTGTGCAGTTTGGTGTACATAGGTGATACTGGTCATGACATACTGGTCAGTAAACAGAGCAAACTCAGCATGTCACGTTGGATGCTAACTTAATGGTAAATTTGAGAGAAACTTACTGCGATGGGTGAACAAACTGTAATAAAATAAACATCTTCATGTATATGTTCAATGTTTTCTTTATAGCAGCTTGAAAGAATACACATTGAAGGAGTAAACTAGTCCAAAATCTACAAATTGACCACTGCATAAAAAATTGATATTTTTGTCTGCCACAAGGAAGTCGGTCACAATAAAATTTTGAACAGCACAATATTTTATACATATGGGACTTTATATTTCATTGGGACTTTTAAAAAGGATGGATGTAAAAATGAAACCAGACAGAAGTAGTGAGAGAAAGGGGAGTAAATATTTTTTATTTTCATGCTTTAGTAATTTTTTAAATGATTATATTTATCAGGAGTCAGCTGCTCTCACCTTTTATTCCTCTAACATTTATTATATATTTGCTTCAATTAATCATACATATATTTGTAATTGTACTTCAGTTTTAATTAACTGTTCCCTTAAAATGGAACACTATGAAAACTGACAAGCTGTCAAGGCATGTATAGTAAGTGCAATTACATTTGGTTAGACTTCAGTGTTGAACATTTAAAGGTTTCTGCTGCATACCATGAATCTGTCTACTTGTTTGTGACATTTGTTTTGCTTTTACATTCTGTACGCTTTCTATCTGTCTTGTCTTTTTTTGTGACTATTTTCTATATAAATCTGGACACTACGGTATGATTTAGTTCTTAAAAAAATATTTACTGTGATGTTTCACAGCTGTGAGTGAAAGGCAAAATGACAATAAAAGCTTCGATGGCATCAGTGAATCAATGAAGAGGTGCTAAATCCCTCCGTGGGGTGTTTGATGGACGTGTCACACTTCTCAGGAAACAATCTTGTCTCATTAAGAGATGAGGATACCACTGATACACAAACACCTGCATGACCACAGAAGAGGCTTTATTTCTAGACAGTAGCTCTGCATAGCTGTATAATGATTTCACACATTGCTACTTACGGTATGCGCAATGTTTTTGTGTATGAAAGGCGTATGAGACACTGCAAGTGTGTATGAATAGTATGGATAAAAATATTCCTTTGTCCTGACATGCAAAAGAATATAACCCATGATTCCTAGCAACCCGCATTCAATCATATCCAATCTAGAAATCTGGGGTGAGAATGCTGATAACAAGTTGACTTTAACACCCACACTTGTACATAAACTTAATGATGTCCAAAAAATAAAAAATAAAAAAAAAGGCAAGTAACACATACATTTATGTACATAATCAAAATATACATTGTTCACATTCAGTACTTTCTCAATGACCCAGCTCAGGTGTAGGGGTGATGGGTATGCACAAATTGCCAACATCTTATAAATTTTTAAAACCAAATGTGAATAATAACACCACCTACTTTTAATTTTTTATGTGCTTCATTGGCGCCGTAGTCTTCCTCATGGACAGTGATATTTTGTGTGAGCAGTCCAAAACCAGACTTCGATGTTGTGTGCTTACCTTCCTGCTCTTCAGTCACAGAGGATCTGACCTGAACCAACTACACTGACCTTTAAGACATATGACAAATTACTTCACTGCTTTTCTGCAGTTTGCAAGTAGAGCTTACATTTTGTGTTTATTTTTTTGCTTTGTCTTAACCTACTCTCTAGACCGGGGGTGTCAAACTCATTGTAGTGCAGGGGCCACATACAGCCCAGGTTCATCTCAAGTGGGCCAGAATAGTAAAATAACAAAATAAACTATAAATATTTTTGTTGGCTTTGTTTTAGTTCAGAAAAGAGTGCATTCATTCATTCATTTTCTGAATCCGCTTTATCCTCACTCAGGTCGCATGGAGCCTATCCCAGCTACTTAAGGGCGAAGGCGGGGTACACCCTGGACATTTCACCAGTTCATCACAGGGCTGACATATAGAAACAAAGAAACAGTCTCTCACCTATGGGCAATTTTAGATTAATCAATTAACCTATTAGTGCATTTCTTTGGATGGTGGGAGGAAACTGGAGTATCCGTAGAAAACCCATGCACACATGGGGAGAACATGCAAACTCCACACAAAGGTCCCACCGACTGGTGTTGGAATCAAACCCAGGACCTTCTTTCTGTGAGGCACGAATACTAACCACTACACCACCGTGTCGCCCAACATAAGTGCAATTTTAACAAAATTATACTTAGGGGTGCAAGAAAATATCAGTTCCACAATATATTGCAATATCACTTTGTTAACAATATCGTGATATATTGTGATATATCGTATCATGATCCCAGTATTGTGATTTGTATTGTATTGCCAGATTCTTGCCAATTCACATCCCTAATTAAGCCTCAGTTTATCATTTACACATACATTACAACTTACAGATCCCAATGGATCTACAAAGGCACTAATCATGTAATCACAGGCAGAATATTATTAAAATTACACCAATTTTTCTATCAGTTATTCATGTTTGTTTAGGTTCTTCACATTTGTTTTTTGTGAAAGAATAGTTTGTAAATGTAAACATTTTCATGTATTCATAGGGAAAAAAGGAGTTGCTATTTATGAGCTTTTATGCTGTTATTTTACTTGTGATCCACTTGTGATGGTATTGGATGATATTTGGTTGAATGTGGCCCAGGAGCTGAAATAATTTTGGTATCATTTACAGTTAGTATCTTCATTGTAATCATGTTTTCACTTTGGAAATTCATCCTGTGGGTCAGATTGGATGCTTTGGCGGGCCGGTTTTGGCCCACGGGCCACCTGTTTGACACCTCTGCTCTTGACTGTCTTTTTCCCACATTGAATCAATAGTAAAACAGTGCAGTTCTGCGGTGCTTTCTTGAATGATATTGCTAAATGTCAGTAATGTAACCAACATTTTTTGGTTTGTTACCATTTCTATCAGCAAAAGTGAGCTGCACCCATCTGTGTGACAAAAGCATCGCGGGCAGCGGCACAAGCAGTCGTTGTAGCCGGTGACTGACTTGCGTTGTGAGCAATAACGTGTGACAAGGAATAGAGTCAGGGACGGAGGTTGAATGAAAGGATAAAGGTGGAGCAGCAGAGACAATATCAGCTGTCATCTATAATAAGGAAATGGTGAAATATGATGAGAACTGAGGGCTCTGCAGGAAGCTGACAGTGTTGTGTTATTTGGCCTATATATAATTTTTTTTTTCAGAAAGTGAACATTAGTGAGTGATGGTGGTTATAATACTCATTATGTTGTTTGATAAATCTGCAAGGACCTCTCAGTAGGGTCATATTGAGGAGGTCAGAGGTCACGTCAGAGGTTGTGGAGGTCATGCGCTACTCGGCTAGTGATGAATCACTTGGCTGTTTGTGAGGCTTTGTACTAAAGTGTGTGTGTGTGTGTGTGTGTGTGTGTGTGTGTGTGTGTGTGTGTGTGTGTCGTTCAGAGATTGATTGATCAGGGGGATCTGATGTATGGTCCATATGTCCTCATCAGTGCACGAGGTCTCAGACACACAGTTTGTGTGTTTGTGGTGTCCTCGGGTTGTCTAATGATCTGTCTTGATCATTTGTTGTGTATACTTGATTTGCTCTTGACAGATTGGGACTTATTTTGAGCACAATCATCGTGATCTCTATATTCTCTCAGTATTGTAAAGTATCTTTTTTCAGATACATACCTACTTGCAGTGCCTCAAAATAATATTACAGTTCTTTGAAATTTGTTTTACTGTTTATCAGAGTGCAGTTGAGCTTCATAGTTCTCCGGTAATATCAGCTGATGAAAGCAGACCATTCTGATCAATAACATGAAAGCTTCGTGTTGTATGAAGTTATTTCCCAGGATAACCCTCTGTATGTGTGAGCGTACGCCTGTGTGCGGCCTTTACCTCTCACGAGCCTTCTCACCATTGTTGTGACAGGAAAAAATTAGAAACGCACACCTGCTTCACTCGGTCCCTTCTCACATTATTTTCTGTTTGCCCTTTAACCATTTTAACTCTCAGCAATAGTTTGCTGGCTAAGGGACTCCAGTAGCCTAAATTGTTAGACTAAGGTGTAGAACATTCTATAGACATTGTCCACATTATAGAAAGGCACAAACTCCTCACAACTGAAGCGGAGTACACACTTGAGGATTTTCTTAGTCTGAAGAGGTTTTCTATCTGTTCCAGACCCCACACATAAAGATAAAACATCAGACGAACAGTTTTGATCGTTATATGTGTGGTGTGCTCTGATAATCTGGACACAGAATACCACACACTTAACGATTCCTGTCCCACCACTGATCTAGAATCTAGTCCTCCAAGACAGAAATCAAGTGATCTAACAAAAATGAAGAAGCAAAGCACATAGCATACAGCGGAGTGGGGGGGTAATATATATTTGTGGGGGTGCATTTTGTAACTACCATAACTGGCAAAAACAAAAATGAAACTTAACACGCCAACTCCTGGCCTCTATGCCTCTGTTGGACGCTGGAGTTTGCACGAAATTGAAATAGGGCTGCATGATAATGGAAAAATCTGACATTGCTATTTTTTAAAACCCTGCAATATATACTGCGATTTTCTTCTTTGTTTTCTGTGATTTTCTTCTTTGTTTTTAAGGTATTTTCTTCCTCACTTTCAGTAATTTTCTTCATTTTTGGTGATTTTTTTTTCTTTGTTTTCAGTGATTTTCTCTTGTTTGTTGCGCATTTGTCAATGTTGTTATCAGCGACTCACTCCTGCGTGGTCAGCTTCAGCAAACTGAATCATTGTGATCGGTGGATTGCTGTTTGTCAGGTACTCTTGAAATTAGATGAGAACATGTTGAGGTTATTTTCCTCCTACATTGCAGGACCTGCGATGTAACTATGACACAAATGATATATTATGCAGCTCTACTCAGTGACTTTCCTCACGTGAAGATTTTTAGTCGTAAATGTTGAGCAAGTTTAATATTTACGATTGTCAGCACCTGACCCGTTTTGGAGCCGATTACTGAGACAAATTCTCTCTTAACACACCTCAGACCGTAGGATCATATTATAGGATCATCTTATAAGACATAAGATAATCTGGTGTTTGTCGTCCTTGGTCGGGAAGGGGGAAAATCAAGACTAAAACAGCCCGATTATCTTCAAGTGTGTACCCCGCTTAAAACACAGTAAGGAAACAGAACTAACAACAAATGTCTTTTAATATGTCTGACTTGTAATAAATCTGGAACACTGACTTCCATACACAAACACAGCTAGTTTTCACCACAATCTTGTTAATTTTGACATGATGTGGTTTGTTGCCGTCTTGTAATGCAAAACTGATGCCCTTGATTCCTTGGCAACATGATCTGTAAATCGCGTGCTATTAAAGCACATTCGATTGAATTTGCAGCTAAAGAGAAAAGGTGAGACAGATGAAAACAAATTAGGCAGCCGGAGAGCATGAAGGAATTAAGAAAAGAGATAAAAAGATGGATGCGCTCAGAGAGAGGGTTTTTAAAATCTGCAAATTAACGAAAGCCGAGGCTGCAACACAGCGCGTTCTATTCCTGTTTAATTGAGCCGACTTTTTCTCCAGCAACATGTTTCTGATGTGGGAGCAGTTACAAAGGTAAGGAAGAGGCCAGGGTTAGAAAAAGGGAGATACTGGTGTGATTTTGAGGTGCTCTGACTATCTGCTGCCGGTAGTTTTTCTCCCAGCAGGTGATGACAGGCTTTCACAAGGTCACACCATTACCTCTGCCTGCCTATCATTCCCTCCATCACTTATTTTCTCTCCACTTTTGCACCCTAAGACCATCTTCCTGAGGTTTCAACTTAATTTCTGCACCTTTTATCACGCCACTGCTCTGTCTCCTTTTTTTTCCTCCCCCCTCTCAGGTTTTGCACCTCATGTCCATCGGCCAAAGTCATATTTTAGCGAGCCGCCGTTTATATAACAGAGTCGACCTCAGGCCAGTCACACTGATGTCCTGCTTCTGTGTAAACTCACATTAATATTGCAGCCAACTTTAAAAGACATGTTGCCATGAGGTTATTTATTAAAAGGTTTTCAAGGTATGACAAACATAACAATGTAAGCAAACCAAAACAACTGCATTGAAAAGCAGTTCATGACTATATATATATGCACCGTTTTACTGTATGTTTCCTATGGTTTCATTTTCAGATGTATAATTTGACGTGAGATCATTGTTGGACAAATGCATAGAAATATAATAAGAAGCAGTGTCTGTTAAGCAAATTCAGCGCTGTCAATTTGCAAAAGCTAAAGGGTATCATGTTATTACACAGGCCACGTTTGTAATTTTTAAAGAAGTGTTTTAGAGGCTTTATACATAATTCACCATAATCTGGTTCAGACGTGGTATGTGTATCTCATTAGCACCTCATTAGGATTTACACTGCAAGAGAGGAAAAGAAAGAAAACGAAGGGGAGGTGGAGGAAAAAGGCTGAACATGGCAGCGACTGGGATCTGGAGTCCTGTAAGGATAACAAGCTCACCATTTTTTGCCCTTTATGATTAATACATACAGCTGTTGATCATAGTGTGAAAATTAATTTGTAACTATAACGGAAAAATAAGGTTTGTGCACATCTGATTAGTTGCTGTTTAACATACTCATAGGACTCTCACACTGTTTATGTCTTTATTTTATTTATTTATGCAAACAAGATTACAAATACATTTATTCAAACTTGTGTATTAAAGTAACTAAAAAAATAAGTTTTTTTTTTCTCTTATGGCACTGTTGACAGACCTGTGGACAAACGCACAACTGACAATTTAGATCTATTTAGTTCAAATTTTACCTCAATTTTACCACTATAGAAAGCCTTATACATAGTTACAGCCAGTGCTAATGATGAACAAATGAATTATAAAAAAAGAAAAAACAAAGTTACTCTAATTGATCTAAATGCTAGTGTATAATTACCTGAAAATGCCAACTGTGTTTTAGTCGTTAGAATGAGCCATTTTATATCAGCAGGGAATATGATAAGCTGTGGCGTTTGTGTTATTTTTGCATTAAGTAATGTTTTTTTTTTGTTTTTATAACCATTGGCATCCAGCACAAGTGTGTTTGACTGCCCACCAGATTTGTTATTCCCCTAACTTAAAGAGCTCATAATGGACAAAACTGACATTTCCTCTGAAAAGGAAATTTTCTGTTTTAGGGCGAGACATGACAGATAAATAGGGTAAAATTTATAGATAACAGATATCACCATGAAACTTCCTGAGTTGATTACTTACACAAGTATGAAAAAAAAAATGCATTAGAAGTTTTTGAAATTTGTATGTTTAATTATGCAAATTACATATTATCTCATTAAATCTGCATAATTTTGTATATGTTTTTAGTAGATAAATCTGAACATATGATAAAGCAATAGGTGCAAAATTCTTTTTTTAATTTATTGAGACTAAATGGATAGGAAGGAATAGGATAACTACTGTCATTACCTAGGAAATCAAAACATACTGTCCATACCCTTAAAAAAATATATTTTCATCATATTTTTTGGATTAAAATGTCACATAAATCAGGCCAGGAATGATTTATTAATAAATCCCTCAGTAAATGTCTTCAGAATACTTCTAAGTGTATAAGTGTAAAATTTGGTGTACATAGGTGATACATAGGCTGAGGTGTGTCTATTGGAGGATTACAAAAATGTATTTTGAGAAAACAGCATTTAAAAAATTAAATAGTCGGATTTAATGTATTTATATAGGAAAAAATTGCCAAAAAAACATAATACATGTTCAGGCCTTTATTAATAAGAATATAGAATATTTCAAGCTCATGAAAATTGATTTTAATAACATGGCAGGAATATAAGGCCCTACAACTGAAACTCATCATGTTGTTAGAATGCTAACTTCTTGGTAGATTCAGGAGAAATTTACTGCCGCAAGTAAACAAAATAAAATAAACGCCTTAAAGTATATTCTCAACGTTTTTTTAATAGCAGCTTGAAAGAACACATATTGAAGGTGTAAACTAGTACAAAATCTCAAAATTGACCCTTGCATTAAAAAGCCATGTTTCTGCCTGCCGTGTCTCGCCTTAATAGCCGCTATAGTGAGAGGTGAGGGTGTATTCAGTTTGTTGCATTCTCCAACTCCACCACTAGATGCCACTAAAGACTACACACTGAACCCTTTAGGTACTCGATCTGGGTTCGTGAATGTGTGGCATCGCAGTCTCAGAGGTTTGACATTGTTACTGATTGTTGGGAAATGTCATTGTGATATGTAGCTGCTCTGACAGATGGCATATGGAAAGCACCGCACTGACCTTCTGCTCACCTGTACCCGCACAAACACACACACATACACACACATACAATGCAACACCTGCTGCCCCATCCCTCACTCTGCCTCACTTTGACTCACTCGGTTTTAAACTGTCTCAGTGATTATATATGTACTTTTATTTTATTATCTATAACTCATCCCAGTTCAAATTTCTCAGTATTGAAACGCTTTGACCCTGTTTTTTTTTTTTTTTTTTAAATAAATGAGGTAAGCTATAATGTATAAAGTACGTCAATGTGAGTGGGTGTGTGTGGTTAGCCTAAGCCTAAGAGACCGACTCCCTCAGGTGTGTGTTTGTGCGATGAGTGTGTCCCAGGCAGCATACCACCTGCTGTGTTCCTATCAAGTATCTTTAGTTACACACAGAGGGATTTGACACTGAACCAAACCCTGTGACACTGCAACGTGATCTCTCTGGATCTGTTGACCAATGTGCACAGCAATAGTGTTATATACACAAATTACGTGAACGCATATTCACTCGCGTACAGTGGGCCCGACCCACACCGAGTCGAAAGCGTTCAGCGTTTATTCCAGCAAGTCGTTTTACCATGTCCAATCATTTATTAATCATGCTCAACAACAAGAAAGAAAAGGTCAACAGCTAAGAAGAGAGGTGTTTGTGTTCTTCAGAAGAGCACCTGTAAGCTTTTGGCATTTTCCCAACAGAGCTGTGATCTTGTTTTCTGAGCTGACGATCCCAGAGGCTTTTTCGGTTGGTGTTAGCTTAACAAGCACTGACCTGGAAATTACCCAGCTACTGAGATACAATATACTGACTGCAAGTTATAAAAAGATGACATTTTTCTCTGAATGACTGTGTTGGTTCTGCATTCACCTTCAGGGGGAACAAGTGACAGCAGAATAACTTTAGAAACTCCGTGGTAATACACACACACGCTGATGAAGATACTGATGGTTTTTTTTTTCTAATTCCCTTGTACACAGATGTGATATCCTGCTTCCATATGATATGAAGTGTACAGACAAGTTTGATATACATTAAGTCATGCAAGATGACAGTCAGAACTTTTGACCTTTGCTTGCCTTATGCTTAAACCCCAAGGGCAAATTGTACAAGTGATGCACACAGTGAAAGAGAAGGGGTAAGAGGAGAAAATGCAGAGATGCTAGCTTGGAGGGTTGGTCGAGGAACAGAAACTTAAGTGACTAAATGAAGGTGGAAGGTAGAAAAAAAGAGCCCGTTCCATTTAATTCAGGTATGTGTGCACTGCAAGAAATGATATGCTCTTATGTTGTGTTTTTATCACAAGTCTTTGTCATCTCACTTGGTTTTATTGTTTTATTGCAATAATGATTATGCCCATTCTACTTACTCTTTTATTGTGTTTTATCATGACAAGTGCTGAGGCTCCATAAGTTTAAGTTTGTGTATTGTGCGTCTATTTAAATGTTGACTGTGCTCCTGAGCTACTGCACCCTTTTTTCCAATGTGGTTTTATACCGCAAATGGCAATAAACTGAACTGAACTAAATCTACTCAATAAAAATAAGGCAACATATTACAATTGATGTTATTAGTTAAGTGTGAGTAAATGTTAATTAAGTGAAGCCCTTAAGAGTGATCCATGAGTCGATTAATATGAGTCGATTTGAATGCAAAACAATAAGGAATTAATTAAAAACACTATATACATGACTAGGACAGACCAGGGTTCGAACCACCAACCCTTCGCTTATGGGACAACCTGCTCTACCTCCTGAGCCACATTCATCTAATTTTCATAACTGAGTCATAAAAGTTAGTTTAAAGTCTGAAAGTTCACGAGTCAATGAAAAAAGGAGCTGTTAATGGCATTGAAATTATTTTAACCTTGATTCACTAATCACAAAAAACCCAAGAGCCCACATCTTGTAAACTGAAAAATCATCTATGTGAAAACAGTTTGCCCATATATGTTTCAGTACTTAAATGCCTTTGGTTGCACTTTTTACATTTTTTTTTTTTTTTTTTTTTTTAAAGATAAATATCCATTTTAAAAGATTCTCAGAACCAAAGACAGTGTAGCTACGATCTTAAGGGTGTTGGCAATAAAGCTAACATTACTCTACCTGGGCAACATTAGCATTTAATTAACTATGTTAGAATAAGTACGATATGGTTAGTTGACAACAAAACCGACAACAAGTTTCTTTACATTAGCCAACCAGGCAGAATTGTATGAGCAAAGGGTAAGAAGAGGTGCATTTTGAACTCTTTTCAAATGCCTTGCGTTTATTTGATCTCACCCACTGCATTAAAAAAAAATGCAGTTTGGCAGGAAGTGCTTTTGAATTAAAAATTGCCTGATTGTGTTGATTTGAATTCAGTCAATATTCTCTGTATTTGGAACTAAATAAACGGACTGCTTTTGTTTTATTTCACTACAATGAGTGGAGTTTATTCCAAATGTTTTTATTTGAAAATGAAATAAATAATTGCTATAAAATCAAAGACACAATTATGTTGAATATATTTTACCTAATATTAATTAGAATCTACATGATCACAGAATCACTTGTTACAGTATATGTATATATTAGAGCTGCATCGTATATTGTTTGAGCATCGTCATCGTAATATACATGTGCATTAGTCACATCGCAGGTCCTGCAATATAGAAGCCAAATGAACTCAACTTATTTTTGCCCACTTTCAAGGGGACCTGACACACTGCGCACAGAAATCACCAATCACAATAGTTCAGTTTGCTGAAGCAGACATGTACCTGCACATGGAGTGAGTCGCTGGTAACATTGAAAAACGAGCAATGAACAAGAGAAAATCACCAAAAATGTGGAAGAAAATCACCATAAATAGAGAAGAAAATTACTGAAAACAAGGAGGCAAATCACCAAAGACAAAGAAGAAAATCACAGAAAACGAAGAAGAAAATCACTGAAAACAGAGAAGAAAATAATAATGTATATCGCAGGGTTAAAAAAACTCGCAGTCAGTTTTTTCCAACATTGTGCAGCCCTAATGTGTGTGTGTATGTATGTATGTATGTATGTATGTATGTATGTGTATATATATATATGTG
>JAPTGZ010000009.1:16049010-16066729 GCA_029814645.1 Fowleria isostigma
AAGTATATATATGTAAGTATGTGTGTATATATATATATATAGATATATATATAGATATACATATATATGTGTATATATGTATGTATGTATATGTATATGTGTACATGTATAACACTGTATAAAACCCTGAAGACGTCAACATCAAAGCGTGCAGCACTTTGAGAGCTCTTCTCTCTGCATTTGCTGAACCAACAGATAGACAGGTCACTGCCAACTTGCCAAGAAGTAATTTCACCAAACACTATTTAGAGTGACACAAGCCCAAGGCCTACAACTTGGCCATAGGTACATATATGCGCAAAGAGTGATGGATGCACGAAAACATACACAGCAAGATGCCAATCTCTGTAAGGCATGAGGTCGTGGGTCGTGCCTCAGCATACCCGGGGCGGTCCTTAACCTCAGAGGTGCTGTGAACAAACAGACAGCTGGATATGGAGGGAAGGAATATTGCTGTGGGGAATCAGGCCACATGTGGCATATAGGTTACATATTCTAGCTGTGGCTTTGCTCTGACTTGTGATTAAATTGCAGTATGTATGTTAGTGTAACATAAAGGCACAGCGGCCTATATGTTACTTACCATGATGACCAGTTCAATGGTAATGTGAAATCTGTAAATGCAAACTGTAAATCGCAAAAAAAAAAGAGAGCAGGTCAGTCAACTTAAAAAAAAAAAAAAAAAAAAGATCATTGGGAGAAAATAGCCTGTGGAAAATGAGAAGATTTTTAGACTTTTGGCCCCGTAGAAGAATGGTGAATATTTTTCTACTTGCAAATACATATAGTTACAACTGCAACTGGTCTCATATAGGCTGAAATACTATGTGCCATGAGAAACTGAATCTGAATTACATCATTTGAATTTGTATTGCTTAATTTCAATCATTGCATTGAAAAACTGAATCTGAATGGTATAATTTGAAATTTGATGTATTAATTTGGAACTGAAGTCTAATAAACTTGAAACTAAATGTAAGATTATGACATTTAATTAATTTGATCCTCAATAAAAATTCAACTTGATATATTTTCACGTTCAGTTCTTACAATTCAATTTCAACGCACTTGCGACAGACATTCGGGTAGTTAAAGAAGAGTAATTGAGTGCAGATACACAGGACTCCTCTTCAGCCAGTCAGCACCTACATTTTTAAGCATGTTATATCATGGTCATTTGTTGCCACTCGCCTTCAAACGGAGGAAGAAGCACTTCACCCATAGACTAGATTAACCGTGGATCGGCTGAAGAGGAGGCCTGTGTATCTGCGCTCGATTGCTCTTCCTTTAACTATCCAGATGTCTGTCAAGTAAACTGATATTGAATATGAGAACTGAATTTGAATTGTGAGAACTGAATGTGAAAATAAAATAAAGTTGAATTTTCACTGAAGATCAAATATAGTTTCAGAGAGACTGAATTCAATTTCATAATCTTACATTCAGTTTCAAGTTTATTGGACTTCAGTTCTAAACTAATAAATTCAATTTCAAATTGTGTCATTCACACTGAGTTTCTCTATGCAGTGATTCAAATTAAACAATACAAATTCAAATTATGTGATTCACATTCAGTTAATTTAATGTGATTATTCAAATTTAGCAATTGAAATTTAAATATCAATGATTCAAATTCAATTTCTGCTTGCACATATTTCAGCCCATAGTTTCCTTGTTGCATCTTTTTTTTTTGGACTTAGAGTATCCAGTGTTCAATAAAGTGATCAACAGAGCACACAAACCGATGTTTATGAAATATATATCACATTTTGAAATGCAGTTCTGTATGAAGAAAGTGGCACATTGTGAAATTGAATGAAACACAAGACCATTTTGATGGAACACATAAATGCATATTTAATGAAACCCACATGTAATAAACATTTTATGTGTTTTGTCGATCACGTAACATGAATCTTTATGAACACTGATTACTGATTGAAAGTCTAAAATGACAGCCCAAAAGAGATGTACCAAGTGGAGTGGCATTAACTGTTTTCATCTGCAGCAAGAAAATATTCACTATCCCTCTAACAAGCCGAATGTCTTTTAAAAAAATCATCTCATTCTGCAAAAGCCTTTTTCTCCAACAATTCACACTCCCCCTGCCGTCTTTTCTAATGTAATGAACCCAGCCTTGAACCTTCCTTTTAATTGGTGTCGACTCAAAGGAGAAGAGTGCACATGGAGGGGAAAAAAAAAATCCTTTTTTTTTTTTTTTTTTTTTTTAACATTCCATAAATTAATTTTTACCAAGTAAGTGGTGGTGAGGGGGTCCTGCATAGCAATTTAATCAGACAGTTGGCTTTGTGCAGGCTGCATCCTTGGCTTTTAAAAGAATTTTATTTAGAATAAATAAGGCTCTGTGGTTAAATGAGGAGGCCTTTTAGAGGGACTGATGAGCCACTGAGGAGCCACTTCAGGCTGCGTGCGGGGGAAGACATCAGCCAGGGAAATTAACAGGCTGAATAGATGCTTAGACTTTGGAGCTCTATAATGAGACTTCCATAGTCTGTGTAGTCCCCTAACGCACATACTGTACTTGTACTCACATATCTGCTTTCAGATGCATGCCCACATTGTATAAATCACTCAATGTGTACGTCCCATAAACATAGATGTGTAAAATACATATATCCATGAACCGTAAGTACAAAGAACACCTGCAGACATCATTTTAGGAAATGCAAGCATAGCAGTGTGTAAACAGATGACCATTTCTCAACAGATCATTGCATGGAATTATCTCAGGTCTTCTTTATAGGTCTGAATAAGTTCTTTTCATGGCCTGTTTAAGCAATGTGTTTCTTATGCTGCATTGCTTGTATAATAGTTTGTGTACTGTACATGTTTGATAACCACACAAATGTAATAACTCCCTCAAATGTAATAAACTGCAAATGTAATAATTTTTTTTTATCTTTGAATGTAATAATCCCACAAATGTGTAAATTTCCCTCAAATGTAATAACAGTCTCCTACCACAAATGTAATACTTCATTCTGGTTATTTTATTTGTGACTTTTATTTATGGAACTTGTTTGTACCCATTGGGCTTCTAGATAACTTCCATTATAAATCTATAATAATACATTTAATATCACCTAAAGTTGTATTAAAATATGGAAAAATATTTTCAAGGGTTAATTATTTTTTCCCTCCACTTGTGCATATGGAATTTTTACATGTGGTGTAACTGCAACACTTGGTCATTCTAAAAAGACAAGTATCCAAAGGACAAGAATAAATGGGAAGAAAAAGTAAGATGAATCAATATCCATGTATGCATGACTTGAATGTATGTGTTGTATTAACGTCCCACAAATGTAATAAATTATTACACTTTTGGAAGATGAATACTTTTACCATCCTATGAACATTGTAACTCCCCACAAAAGTAATGATTACTTTGTGGGAAATGAGGTATTATGTTTGTGGTAGTAGACTGTTTTTACAATTGTGGGATTATTATGTTAAAAGCTGAAAATTTCCATTATGTTTATGGAGTTAATACACGTCCTATGCACAGTATGCAAGATTCAGGGGGATGTAATTGCAGAAATTGTGTATAATCTTCATAATTAAGTTTTGATAATGTAAAATCACATTAATTCATTATCTGAATCCGCTTTATCGCTGGGGCCCATCCCAGCTACTCATGGGTGAAGGCGGGCTACATCCTGGACGAGTCGCCAGTTCATCGCAGGGCTGACATATAGAGAGGAACAACCACTCTAACATTCACATCTATGGGCAATTTACATTAACCAATTAACCTATCAGTGTATGTCTATGGATGGTGGGAGGAAGTTGGAGTACATGGAGATAACCCACAGTCACAGGGAGAACATGCAAACTCCACACAGAAAGGTCCCACCCCCAGGAACCCCCCTTAGTCCACCCTATGTTTTCTTCAATTTTTTCTTCATTTTAATGCCTGGGACAACTAAAGGTACATTTGTTTGGACAAATATAATGATAACTACAAAAATGGGTCATAATAGTTAAATTTCAGAGCCAATATCTATCCATTTTCCATGAATTTCTTGATAATCAAAATCACATACGTTCTTACATCAATATCTATGACAATTGTACTGACAAAAACTGTGCTTTTAGACATTCCATGCTTTCTTTCTATTTTAGTCACATGGTACACACAGGAGTTAGTACTTGATTGCGTAACCATTGTTTTTGATGACTTTTGATGGTCTAAAATTTTTTTCCACAATTGTACATTGCAATGACAGGCAGCAGAACCAACTGACAAACATGGAAGATGCTACCACTGCTCCGTTTTGTAAAACCTTACAATTTGAAATTTAACACTTTAATATGCATAGCCTAGTGTGTAGGCGTATTGTTTTTTTGGGGTTTTTTTTGTATCAAATGTATGGTGTGGCAGTAGACAGTCAAGTGTAGACCCAAACGGCAATATTACCACATTATTTGTGATGTTAAAATTGTTAAAAATTTAAAAATGTATTCCTTTGTGGCAAATTCAGAAGATTATTGTGCAGTTGTACATTCAGGTGTTGTATTTGTGCTGTCTATGCATACACACACTCGTTAGAACAATATCCTTATTTAATCTTTGCGTTGGATAGAAATAAAAATAATGTTGATTTTTTCCAAAGTGACATTCCAGGTCACCGAGCATGTGCCGCTCCACTTTTCTAAATCATTGCTTGTAATAATTCATGACCTTGAAACCAATTATGATTGTTTATGCTTGGACTAATTTTGCATGGATTCATTCAAGCAGGAATGGCTCTTCACCTCTGTCAGCCTAACAAGGATTTCCTCCTTGTCTTCGCCTCTGAATCAAAGTAATCCACATGTGTACACACGGTGCACACGCATAGACACTCAGAGGCAGACAAGTGCATGTGTGGATGCACACATGCTCACGGGTTTTTCAGATTGATTTACATGGAGGTGAAAAGCCTCATGGGAAGTGGTTGTGGTTCTGAATGATAAATGCCTGTGTGCCCTCTGACCTAAACCTGTTTATTCTGACACTGAAGCTGCAGACCTAAGAAATACCTGTGGTTTTTTTTTTTGTTTTTTTTTTAACACTTTCTATTCAAAATAAGCAGAATAGGTTTTACAGAGGCCTTCAGTCATCAGGTCATCTGACTGATACCTGTGTAAGTTCTCATGAGTCATCGTTCTTTGTGGTAGTTCTTAGTTCATCTGAGCTAAACAGTTCTAGTTGAACCTTGAAGAACTACCAAGAAAAAAGTCTGATAGCTGTTGAAACACTGACGTTTTTATTCCTTGCAGTCTGTGATTGAAACCTAAAGGATCATTGCCCAGTGGGTCACTGCGAAACAAGACTTCACCATCTTTTCAAGAATATGTTAACACAGGGTTCCCACGCATCCTAGAAAACCTGGAAAATGATTGACCAATTTTTCAGTCATTGAAAACATGGAAAATGGAAAAAAAAAAAAAAAAATCAAATGTCCTGCAAAACGTTTAAATTATTCTGGAAAATTATTTATCTTCCCTTCTGCCTTGTGACCTTGTGTGCCTAAACTGTGATCAAAGGAAATTGTTTTTCAGTGATTTATTAAAAATATACAAACTTTTTAGAGGAGGTGCAGGAGAGAAAGTTAGAGAGAAGACAAAGTTGAGTTTGGAATTGTCCAGTTGAACATTGTAACTCCAGTTTGTCATGCTAAGGGCTTATTTATGGTCTGTGTTAAAGATGCAGATGGATACGGATGGAGTGTTCTGTCCAGCCCCTGGGTACATTACGTGTGGAATTCTCAGGGCCGCCTTAACCTAACGTTAGGCCCTGGGGCTGAGAGGTTTTTCTCACTCCAAACTGATTAAGAACATTTGTGATTGGTGGATTGCTGTGCACAGTGTGTGTCACGTGCCATTGAAATTAGATGACAACACATTGAGTTTATTTGCCTCCTACATTGCAGGGCCTGCGATGTCTATTGCACACATGTACATTGTGATGACGATGCTCAAACGATATATTGTGCGGCTCTAATAATGACAATCAAGGATATACAGACCAATATGATGCAAAGTAAGTCAGACCAATAAAATACTATCATAAGTAGGTTGAAATAATGCAAAATAATTAGGTAGAAACAAGTGCTGTTGTTTGTTTTAGTGTAAAAAGTAAAATTACATGATATTGATATGTATAAACTATCCTTTCATAAAATAATGTTAATAACCTAAAATATTAAGAAAAATAAGTACATTTTCACCAATATTCTGCCTGTTATTAAATGTTTTGTGAATTTGTAGATACATTGTGATCTGTAAGTTATAATGAACACGTGAAAAGGATAAACTGAAGCATAATAATGTTAAAATTGCACATTTTTCTGGAGACATTTTAGGTTATTCATGTTATTCACATTTTTAAATGGTACTTTGTAGATGTAAATATTACTGTCATTATTTTACTGTTCCGCCCCACTTCAGGTCATCCTGGGCTGAATGTGACCTCTAAACTAAAATGAGTTTGAGACCCCAGACATAAGGCGTTGACGTGCACTCCAGTTGGAAGTCCCACTTAGAAACCACTACGAAGGAGGCCCAGGAGATTTTACAGGACTCAGCATTGGGGGTCACATCTTTATTTTGTGTCTCCAGTGTATTACCCCTGTACATGGGTGTGCGGGGGCTTTATGGGCCCTTTAACATTGCTCTTTTTTCCCTTGTTTTCAAATGAGCATTTTCTCCATTACGGCCCGTTCAAGCGGCAAATACAACTCATTGACAGTAATGCAATATTCATCACGCATTCAGGTCTTTTTTACAAGACAGATGCCATCCATTTCACGTCAACGGGCAGGTGTGCCTTAGCGGGAGCATTTTTTAAAACGCCGTAATCTGAAAACCTGGAATTTCCACTGACTTGGCTTTACTGGGCCCCTGTTGATAATTGGACCACATCCTATCTTTGATATACCCGAAGGCCACGTGAACTAGTCATAAACTATCCATGTTATAGGTATATTGATTGGTCAACAGATTGCCTGTATCCTGTAAAACTCAGCTCTAACGTGAATGCCTTTATTAACCACACTGGTTGTAAATGTGGAAAACTGAAAAGAAGTTGGCTTGAAAACAAGGTATTAAAGCGGGCAACGAGGGCCTCTGAAACCCACCTTCAGTGCTTCGGTTGTCCAGATCTTTGTCTTCCACCTCAACTCACTTTTATAGACCCTTATTCATCTAATTATTTTGTATTGATTAATGTGTAAATGCTTTTGGCCTTTTTGCCTTTTTCTTTATTTTTTTGTCTTCTTTGGTATGGGCACTAAGGCTGCACGATATTAGAAAAAGAAAAAAAAAATGACATTGCAATTTTTTTATTTTTTTTTTAAACCCTGCAATATATTTAGTGATTTTCTTTGTTTTTGGCAATTTTGTTCTTTGTTTTTGGTCATTTTCTTCATTTTTTTGATTTTCTTCTTTGTTTTTGGTAATTTTCTTCATTTTGAGTGATTTTCTTTTACCCCTTTCCCACTGGCCAAAAAAACCATTTAAACCTGCCAACAATCGGCTTTTGGTGGCAGTGGAAAAGGCGCACCGAACCGCGTCGACCCGTGTCAAACGACTCGGCAAGCGACGCAGGCTAAAATTGCCTTCAATCGGCTTGGCTCCAATCGACATGCTGTGGGAACGCCAGACCCGGGTCAACCCACTAGTTTACGTGATGACATAGTGTTATGTGATGCGTCATAACATCGCGCCAGTTGCGTCTTATATCACACGCCACAACAAAGCTCCGCTTGCATTCGAATCAAGACTGGATTGAGAAACATGTCCCAGCATTGGCAAGATAACGAGATTTGTGAACGAACATTTTGAGGACGGACAAAAGTGTAAAACAAGAAAAAACACTGACCAGCACCTGACTTGCTTCCATTATTTACTTCCTTGACTTCTGTCGCACTTATGATATCATCATCAACGCGATCCCAGCGTGATGACATCACCAGACGCACAGCAGGGGAAGCAGAGGCCATGCAGCTCGCCAGCGAGGGTCACAGACTCAGCTTTTTTTGGTCAACGGATAAAGGCCAAATCCTGATTGTTAGTGGGTCGACATGGGTTTTTAAAACACGGGTCGATCCGCTAATTTTAGTGGAAAAGCAGCGTTTATCTTCAGTGATTTTCTTTTTTGTTTTCAGTGAATTTTTTTTTTTTTTTTTCTGTGATTTCTTCCTCATTTTTGATGATTTTCTTCTTGGTTTTCCATGATTTTCTTCTTCATTTTCTGTGATTTTCTTTTTTTTTGATGACTTTCTTCTTTTTTGATGAGTCTTCATTTTCAGTGATTTTCTTTGTTTTCGATGACATTCTTCATTTTCAAGGATTTGTTTTCAGGGATTTTTTAAATTTTCTTCATTTGAATGATTTTCATTTTCTGTGATTTTTTTTCTGTGTTTTTTGATAATTTTCTTCATTTATGATGATTTTTTTCATTTTTGGTGATTTTCTTTGTTTTCAATGATTGTCTTCCTCATTTTCACTGATTTTTTTTCTTGTTCGTTGTTCATTTTCAATATTGTTACCAGCGACTTACTCCATGTGCAGGGGCATGGTCTGCTTCAGCAAACTGAACTCGCTATGCTCTGTGTGCATCATGTTCCCTTGAAATTAGATGAGAACATGGGGTGATTGTGGCGCAGGTGGTAGAGAGGGTCGTCCAATGATCAAAAGGTTGGTGATTCGAATCCCGCCTCCAATTGTCCGCATGTCGAAGTGTCCTTGGGCAAGACACTGAACCTTAAGTTGCTCCCAGTGAGGCCTGATAGTGCCTGGCAGAGCGGCAGCCCACTGGTGTATGAGTGGGTGAATGTGAAGCTTGCATTGTAAAGTGCTTTGAGTACCATTAATGTGGAGAAAAACACTATTTAACTACAGACAATTTACCATTTAACATGTTGAGTTCATTCACCGCCTACATTGCAGGACCTGTGACTATTGCGCATATGTAGATTGCGATGACGATGCTCAAACATATATTGTGCAGCTTGAAATGGGCGCCCAACTTGGGAGTCGTCTTTGTGTTTTTTTTGTGTATGCTTCACAATATATTTGCTAGAAAGGGAGAAGCATCCCAGGGGATTCTGCAGCTTTGACTCGAAAACCTCCCTCTCATCCCTCAATCACAGTCCTCCTCTAGGGCCTCTGTGCTCTAGTCATCCCCTTTCATTTCTTTTAAAGTCTTTTAGATATTGTCTTTATCCCCACATTTAAAAGAAGACAAAAAAAAAAAAATACACGTTCTGCATTTGTCTAAATTAGTCTGGTTTGATGAGGGTGTCAGTGTTGTTTTGGAGGAAAAATAGTTTTATCTGAGTCCGTCATGTTTGAAAAAGTGACTTTTCCGTATGACAGTCGTATGCGACACTCAGTCGGCCGCGATGACTTTTACACATGACACAAGACTGAGTTACATGCTGTCAGATTAATGCAGAAACTTAAAAAACACAGATGAAAAACAGACCAGGCCCGTTAACAAACAACCTAACGGATCATTTTAACGGTCGGGGTAGATTGTTCCATCAAATATTTTCCTTTTGCATGTTCACCAGAGTAAAGGTTTGTACAGTCTCTCCTCTATGATGAATCAAGCTGCTCATTTTCCTGGAATTTTAATGAACACAACAACACAATAAAGATTCTTTCTCACATTTTTTTTTTGTTCTTTCATCCTTTCTTTTTTTGCTTCTCTCTCGTTCATTCTCTTGTCAAGTCTTTTGTCAGTCAAACCTATTTTTTCCCTGCGTTTCATCAAATGTTTTTCTTTCATGCTTTTGTTCTTTCTTTGGTGCTTTCATTCTTTTGTTCATTTGCTTTCCTTCCTTCCTTCTTTCTCTCCTTCTTTCCTCCCTTTTTCCCTCCCTTCCTTCTTTCTTTCCTTCCTTCCTCCGTCCCTCCCTTTTTTCCTCTTTCTTCCTTCCTCCTTCCTCTCTTCCTCCCTTCCTTCCTTCTTCCCTCCCTTCTTTCTTTCCTCCCTTCCTTCTTTCTTTCCTTCCTTCCTTTTGTCAACTCTTTTTTTAGTTTCACCCTTTCCATAAATGTCCTCATGTTGAAATAAAACCATTCCTGTAAATCTGATCTATATGCTTAAATCCCAGGTTGATGAATTCTGAAAGCTGCTAATGATAGGGGTTTGTGGGATTTGAAGTCCCCTACAGTCTCCCTCTGGTTTATGTGTTTTGCCATCTTTTAATCTTATCTACCCTTCAACTGTCTGTTGTGTTCCACTCAGCTGCCTCACTACCTCTTCCATCTCCTTTTTACCCATTTATAAAGATGTTCTTTTGACAGTTTTCTGTCACTCACTCTTTCCTCGCCTCTCTCTGCTACATCTCCTCGAGGCCCCCGGCCTAGTACATTAACAGCTTTCATTTAGTTTAGCTTGTCTGCAGTTGAGTCCCTTAGGCCTGGAGTTCGCTGCTGTTTTATTTATACTGTTTGTTTTTTGAGACTTGTTTTGGTAAACTTTTCCAGTGCACTTATTCACAGTGGAGAGGCTGCATTCTGTCAGAGTAAGTGGGTGTTTTCTCACATTTATGCAGTCATCGCTGTCAGTCAGTACCAGAGAAGAAGGAAGTCAAAGGAAAACACATATGGAAAATGAATAAAACATTAAAAAGAATAAAACTATAGTCCCGGCAGTGGTACTGTTGGGCAACGTATCGAATAGTAATGCCTCTGTAGAATTAAAAGCAGAACACGCTGACCCACCCAAGACATCGCAGGAAAATGTAGCGAAAGTGGGAAATATGCAAAGTGAAAGATGAAACATTTAGTCAGACACACACATATGCAAACGCACCAGCTCACATCTTAATTACTGAGGCTTGATGGGTACTTAACCTTGGCCCTCACTGCTTATGCTAATGCAGAGAGGTCAGGTGTGAGCTGATTGGCTGGCTCGCTGTCAACTCAGCCAGAAACCAGCTGCTGGAGTGCACATGTGAGGATGCTGGAGCAACCGCGATGGAAATATCTGGAAATTTAAGCAAACCGAAAGGTGAATGTGATTAAAAAATGTGTTACTCCAGATGAAATATTTATATGCTCTGTTATGTATTGATTGGGTTGAATCTTAAGTGTTTTATCCAGACAGGACTGGACGTAGACGCACTGGAGGTCAGCGAGTTACCAACCACACAGCGCACATCAATATTCAGATAGTGTATCTACACCGCAGTTACACAACTTCCTCTCATTACGCTTATTAGTATGACCTCATCCTTTAAGCAGTGTGTTTGTTAAGGAGCATATGGCTACCTCTGTGTGTCTAATGAGCTCATCCTCTCACCCCATGTAGCTATCTGTATAGAGACAGAGTGTAACAGCAGGAAGAGTCACTCTGAGAGGACACATGGAGAGACACACACCTTCTCAGCCGCCAGCCTGCATCTGATGTCCCCCCCCACACCATTAGAAATATTTCTGCTTTGTTTCAGAAGGCTACAGGGCAATCTTCTGTCACAAATGTATCTGTGGATCAAGATCTAGGCGGCAAGTTCGTGTTTATTTATGATGACAACAGAGTGGAATTTAGAATGCTGATATGAAAATGAAATGATAAACACATGGGGATCCCTTCACAAGCACTATAGAGAGGCTACAGAGGAAGAACATGCAGAGAAAATAGCCCAGATGTCCAGGTCTTCCACCAGCTCTTACCACACTTAATTAGGGATCAACTGATATGGATTTTTTTTAAGGCTGATGCCGATAACAATTTTTTTCATCAGTCTTGGCCGATGACCGATACGGGCTGCCGATTTTCTTGAGCTGATACAGCTTTTTGCCTGCTCAATTTACATCATAAAAATAATATGATGACAAATGTTAGGGGTCTCAATTTATAAAAAAAAAAAAAAAAAAAAAAAAGAAACTAATTGAGCTTAAAACAGTATTACACAATAGTGAAAAGAGGTAGAGCGGTGAGGTAGACCAAATAATGATGCATACAGTGGTATTGACAGCTTAATCTGTGTTAAACTTTATCAAACATACATTCAAATAAAAACAAAAAGAGTTCAGTGCTCTTAATTCTAAATAATCTTTGAAAAGAAATATTTAAGCATAAACAAAATAATTACAGTATTGCACAGTAGCAACAAACAAGCAGCATACTATACTGTACTAGAGTTAATGCTGAAAGTAACAAACTTTTTCCCACTGAATCATTTAATGCTCACTTTACTTACATCTGTTGTAGTGAAAATGGATTTACTAGGATAAGGAAAGTGTAAACAGCAAAACAAAACAAAAAAAACTACTGAAAAAGAATTATGTATATAGTATGCACAATTCTATGACTCGCTTCAAATGTGCATGTCTTTCCACTGGCAGACCGAGTGGTCTGGGTTAACTTAAAGTGAAACTCTTTAGGTGTGTGTGTGTACTTGTTGTGACGTCTGCCTGTGGATGCCTGTCTGTAAATCATGCTGGAAAAATATATCAGTGAATGGACACGTGCTTTGGCTGATGCCGATACAGATAAAATAAAAATCGCAAATATCGGCCCGATATGATGTCAAACATTTGTAGATGTTTGTGTCCAGTGGAAGCTTTCCAAAGGTAGGAATAACCAGGTTTGAGGTTGAAATCTGTACATATAATATTAAGCCATGAAGACCCAGCACTACTTTTGTGTCATTTCCCAAATTAAATTTTCTCTATATTTAAACTTTTTTTAACCATAAAGACCCAAACTTCCAACATCTACCAAAATCATGCACTGATATAAACTGTTTAATCCCTGTTGATCCACTAATATATGTACGTAATTTTTGTAGAATACAGTTGTTCATCTTTTTATGGTCATCAGATATGACCCATTTGGATGTTCAGAGGCTCTGTAGTTACCATGGAAACATAGTCATCTTCTGCGACATTGATTCACCAGTAAAACCCACGGAGTTGGATCAACGACAGTGGAAGGACACACTGAGTTTATGATCAGTTAATGAGATTTTGCTGAAAAAGTCACTTTTTTCTTCAGTTTTGTCTGTTCTTGATATAACAATCCTCAACTTTGCTTTAAACTTTAATGAACAACTACATAATTAATTAAATGTTGAAAAATACCAGATTTTCACTAAAGAATCCACAAAACACAGAAGATAAAATTACAATAAATGGTGATAAACCACTTGGGGACGGTTAAATTTTGAGGAACAATTAATTTGGAAAGTGCCATAAATACCAATATGTGTCCTTATGGTTAATATGTATTAAATTTGTCAAATTCGTTTTTGTGTATGTATTGGGACATGAAGTTATAACTGCCCAAAAGCATTTACACATTTCTGTACGTATACTTCTTTTTTCAGTTGTAGTTCATGTGCTCCATCATTGGTACCATTCTGAGACTATTTTCTCTCCATATAAGAGCCTCTCTTTCGCTTCAAGTTTGTGGTGAAAAAGTTGAAGAGGGCTGTATATAGGTCATGCACTGTGTATTTTAATGTCATATATACAGCAAGGGCCTTCTCCGAGGCAGCCTGATCAATTCAGTTGGACATTTAGTCTGGTCTAATTTGACTGATTCGCTGTGTCCACTCAGCTGTTAAAAACCAGTATGTACAGCACAGCCCGCCCGACCATACATCCATACCGCAGAGGTCATACATGTATGCATAGACGAGCGTGCGCTGTCGGTATCGCCGCCTGCGACCATTGGTATGTGTACGCGGAGTATGTGGAGAGCATGTGGGTGTTCGGACCCTGTCTGTGGGTACATATGTGTGGTCTGGAGGCTATGGAGAGCAGTAACACAAACTTGACAGGGGGGCTGTAGAGATTTAGGGCGAGGTGCCAAGAAAGCCGAGGAAACACATGTGCGCACACGGACACGCGCGCACACATACGCACTCTGCCCCTGATCTCGGGGGACATCTGCTCTGGTCCGGGTCACTGGCGGCGAGCGCTTGGTCGGGCTCAAAAGTATCACCACGGCAACTGCATGGCATAATCCCATTCCATCTCATCCCATCCAGGAACCATGTGCGACGTGATTGGCCCGTTTCCCCTGGGGCGCTAAGGCGACGGCTCAGGCGCTGTCTGCTTACTCGCTGTGTCAGCTCCGAGTCTGTGGGCGGGGAGCGAGTGGCGCATTAAAGGAACGTTTGGCGCATTTTGGCAGGAGATTGTGAATTATGCAGACGCACCCCTACTGTGTGTGCGCGACTGTGTGTGCAATGATGCCGGTGTGAGTTCTTTATGAGTGAGAGTGTGGGGAAAACAAGCTACTCTAACCAGATAAAGTCATTTCATCCTTCTCTGTCTCTCTTTGCCTAATCTCCCAGTTTTACATATTTGCACTTGAGCATGTGTAGTGCCTTAAAATTGCCATATGTACACTTGTATTTCGGAGGATACAGCCTTAAGAGCATACCCAATTGTTTTATGCAGTGGTTTTGAATACATTTTCAGAGTAATGTTAATCTACTTTATTATTTTAGTAGCATGTAAGCTGTCGTTATCTTTTAATAAGGTCTGTGTGCAGGAGAACTAATGAGTACTTGCATTGGACTGGAAATGATTTGACCTTCAATTATAAAGTTAAAAGGCCAGTTAGGGTTTTGTGGGAAAAAAACAAAAATCCCTTAATGAAAGAATAATACATTCGGATTAAGCAAAATGAAAGAAAAATTGTCTTTTTAGGTATGGATGCACATCTACATTGACTGAACACCGTTAATGGCCTTGATGACTGTATTGATTAATAAATGGTTTTATTTCGAGTACAGCGGCTGATATTTATCTCTGACACTAAAACTCATGTGACAGATATCTGATTGAATTTGTGCTTTGTATCTGTAATGTCCTAGTATTTCATGTTTGGTGAGTCCTTATTTTTAGTGCTCACTGGGCAAGAGTCAAGAGCCATACTGAGACAGGGGTCTCAACCATGCGGCCCAGGGTCCAAATTCGGCCCGCCAAAGGTTCCAATCCGGCCCACAGGATAAAAGTGCAAAAATGACACTGACGATGTTAACAATCAAGGCTGTCAAAGTCTTTTTAGCTCAAGATCCACATTCAGACAAGTATGATTTCCAGTAAAATAGTAACCTTAAAATAATAACTACAAATTTTGTTCTGGAAACATTATGTGGAAAAAAATGTGAGTGAAAAAATATTACACTGTAAAAATATTAACATTCAAACTATCCTTTTACAAAAAAATTGTGAATAAATAAATAAAAACATGAACAACCTGGAATGTGCAATTTTAACAATATTTTGCCTCTTACCACAAGTTTGCATAAAATTGTGTGTAATGTACATGTATGAATAATACATTTAGGCATAATGTTGTCAAATTTGCCATAATTTTTCTGATAAATTCCCTTTTTTTTCCCAGGATATTCACATCTGTTTTGTAAAATGTAAATATTTTCATAATTTAATGAAGTTTTTTTGAGGTAAAATATAGAGAAAAACTTTGAGTTGTTGTTATTTCTAGGTTGTCATGTCATTATTTAACTGCTCCGGCCCACTTGAGCTCAAATTGGGCTATATGTGGCCCCTGAACCAAAGTAAGTTTGAGACCCCTGCTTTATGACATATTGTCTGTGTAAAGCATTTCAGTTCAGGGGCCACATTCGGCCAAATATAATCTGAAGTGGGCCTGACCAGTAAAATAATAACATAATAATGTCAACTTTAAACTTTCCTCTATGTTTTAGAGTAAAAAAAAAAGTAATATTACATTATGATAATGTTCACATCTACAAAATTTATTTAAAACAATGTGAATAACATGAACAATCTGAATTTTTAAAAGGAAAAATAAGTGCAATTTTTCCAATATTCTGCTTGAGTTTATCAGTTACACATGGGCATCACAAATTACAGATCACAGTGGATTCATATTTGCTCAAATTATTCACATTTTTTGAGAAATTATAGATTGTTTTAGCATACATATCTTAAAATTACATGAAAATGTTTATATTTATAATGAGGAAAAACTGGAGTTGTCAGTATTATAGTTATCTTATTTTACTGGTCTGATCTGGATTGGAACCTGAGATAAAATGATTATTAATATCTTAGTGTCATTTTTGCATTTCACAGATTTATCCCACAGGCCGAACTGGACCCTTTGGCGGGCCGGATTTGGTCCCCGGGCCGCATGTTTGAGACCCCTGGTTAAAAACATGATCAAAAAACTCACATTATCTCAGAAACCGAGACTTGGAAACAAAGGAACACTAAACAGTTTTAGCAGAGTAGACTAGTACAAATATTACTTCAGCTGCATTTTTGATATGGAATTAGACTGTTTAATGAATGAAAATGTGAACCATACCAGTGTTTTTTTCGATATATCGTCTAGCATTTTTCCCCAAGCGGAGAACAGTATCCTTCTCCTGACTTCATTGGCATGTTTGTTTTGAATATTGGTGATATTTTTTTACATTTTAAATTGTTGCTCTTTGGAGTCAGTTGTGCTTATCCAGTCAATACGAGTTCCAATAAGGAGTTAGACTGAGACATGGAGACGGAGAGAAAGCTCAATACACCTGAATGTAAAAAACAGCAGCTCCGAGTAATCATAAAAACCGCACATCTCTCTTCCTTTCATTGCCAGTCTTCTCTCACTGACTTCAGCTCTTCTCTCATCATTCAGACGATAATAGAATATGTCTTTGAATTGAGTTGTCTACCTTCACCTTTCTTTTTTTCCTCCCCGCTCTTGCTTTTTTTTTTTTTTTTTTGCCCGCCGCCTCTACCTCCATCCCATCTCTCTTTGTTTTGCTGAAATATATAAACACAATCGGAACTAAAACACAAATGACAGTTTGTATCCAGTTTTCCTGCTTGTCTCCGGTCCTCCTCCCACAATTCCTCCCTCTCCCCCCCCCCTCAATCTCTCCCTTCTTCTCTCTCTCTAGCTCCAGCTGTCAGGAGGCTTCATTATTAAAGATTCATGGTGGAGTCTGGGCAGCTCTTCCAAAAGCTTTTGTCAGACTAACCAAGTGTCTCAAATCACACAGCCGCTAACTGGAGGTGACATACAGATTCACATAGACCTGCGTGCATACAGGCATGCAGTCAAACACATGTGCGCACACACACACACCCCTTGTGGTTTAATATACTATTTACTATCTGCTCAGCACTTTCAAATCAGCTTTAAAATGAGACTCTTAAGTGGTTGTGTTCATTTTATAATAGCATATCAAGGTAAAACAATGCATTATTGGCATTCACTCTTCTGCTTATACAAAGGAAAAGTAAATATTATGTTTTTAGTTTAGTTTATTTCAAGCTTATACACTCTATGTACAATACTAATTATATATACATGTGCAGTATTCAATATTGTTCATATACATCTCGTTACGTGTACACAGATACACATGGAGAGTTTGCTGTAAACCAGGGGTCTCAAACTCATTTAGTTCAGGGGCCACATTCAGCCAAATTTGATATGAAGTGGGCCGCACCAAGACAATATTAACATAATAATTTATAAATAATGACAACTCCAAACTTTCCTTTATTTTTTAGAGCAAAAAAAGTAAATTGTACAATGAAAATATTTACATCTACAAACTATCCTTTAAACCAATGTGAATAACATGAACAACCTGTAATTTCTTAAGAAAAATAAGTTCAATTTTAACAATATTATGTCTCAGTTTATCTTTTACAGATCACAGTGCATCTACAAATATACAAAACATTT
>JAPTGZ010000009.1:16090601-16103358 GCA_029814645.1 Fowleria isostigma
AGCTATTTTTGTTTTTATCATTATATTTGTCCAAACAATTGTACCTTTAGTTGTACCAGGCATTAAAATGAACAAGAAACTGAAGAAGACATAGGGTGGTCAAATAATATTTTCTGTGACTGTATGTATCACATTAGAAAAAGAAGATGGAAAAGCAATACTTAGAAATAAAAGACTTTGCATGAGGTGGCTTTTACATTTCTAAAAAAAAACAACAGATTTTCATTCAGTGCTGTGTTCATAAGGGAAATGGAAACGTCTTTGTTTTTTGGCAGATCAGCTGTTTTTAGCTTGTAGACAAGAATAAGAAGCTGTCTTTGTCAGGAACAAACACAACTGGTTTTACATCTTCTTTTCTGTCTTTCGCTGGTGGGAAAACAACTGGGTTTGTTTAGTTGGACTCGGCAACACATTTTTGTTTATTTGCTCCAAACCAGTTGGTGAATGCACCTGATTCCTTTTGCTGCAAATTCAGCCGGCAATTACAAGGACACAAACCATATGTGGGGTTTGTATTTGGAGGCTAAACTTTGGTTTTCAACATTTGAAGTCCGTCTGCATCCGTTTAGGAGCAGGTACGTCTGAATGCATTGTTGCACGAATGAATGTGATTAACAGACGGAGCGGTGGTTACAGACATGAATTTGCACTTGTCGGAGTATGTCTTGACCGAAGAGGGACATAGAAAAAATTATTGTCTGCGCTCTAAGTCCCAGCTGTTTTCCACGAGGGAAGTTTTCTCATTTCCTTGCTTGTACTGGGATATTACGACCAGTCACGCCTCACTGATTGGCTCTTTGTCCTCCTCTGGGGCAGATTGTCATTTTTATCTACCAATTGATAGCCCGGCTTCCTGCCCTGAGCCCACCCTCCCAAGAGACCCATGTAAAGCGGATGAAAACAGGAAGACAATTCCATCCCTCAGCGCCTCCATCTCGCACACCTCTAGCCGTTAGCCTATTAGACGGTGGAAGAGGAGGGACAACTGCATCCCATTTCCACACACCACAGGCTGGACATCGCCTCCTATTAGCAATTATTATAAGCTATTGATTTTAATTTGTTCCTCCAACACTGTGATATATCCACTAAATGATTTCCATCTGCCATTCTACTGTTAACTATTTAACTGAAGAATACTGTGCCCTTAAGTTGATTCAAGATACACCTGATGTTGCTTGCATCTTCGAAAACTTTTCCTAAATGGTTTCTGCTTTGATCTGCTGCCTTATTTCATGGTCTTTCTGTATGAAGTTCACATTAATAAACTGCCTCACATGTAGATGAATGAAATTTGATGGCTTTTATTTGGAAAACGGTAGGTTTCTTTTGGTGAAATAGTAAATGTAAATGTCTTTTTTGCAACTTTTTCTTCTATTTTTGTATCAAGGCAACTTAAGGAGTTGAAATTGAAGAAATGCCAGAATTATCCTAAAGAAAGAAATATAAACACCTGTGATCTAGAACTGTCTTCACTTGATTCAAATTAGAAAACTAAAGATATTTCCCCCACTGGCATACTTTGCTTGGTCAATTGGCAGCATTCGAAAGATTATCAAACAGGTTAAGTAGAATAGATGATTATAATTGTAAGTGGGCTTGTTACTCTTCCTACATAGGTCAATGATGTTTCCAGCTCAAGGATTTGCTTTAGTGATCAGTATCGACTGCTGCAACTGTATGAATGTGTACTGTTGTTGGCATCGTCCGTATGTTTTTTTTTTTTGTGTGTGTGTATTTCTTTTTTTTCCTCTTAATGTTTTCTTTGACAGTGTCTTCACTACATTTGCATTAATTACAGGCTCAAAGTGTGGAATTTTATATTTAATTCAGTATATAAAAAAGACTTAATAAATTTCAAGTCATAAAAAAAGAAAACTAAAGATACAACTAGAAGACCTGACATTGTTTCGTGCTGGTATGGAAATATGGCTTCACTTTTCCAAGAATTTGTGTTCAAATCAATATATACCTGGTAGAATCTGATCAGTGATCTGTAATTAGACCTGTCATGTATTTAATCCATTACCTGCAGTCACCCAGAGTCTGTGTCAATGGGTGAGAATACAGGCAAGAAGTAGATACAGAAGTCTTGTATCCTCAAAAAACTTGACTGACAATGTGCTAAAATAATTATAAAAAAAAAAAAAAATTAAGCATTTCAGCTTCCACTAGATGGTAGTGAATGCGAATACCAATATTATTTATTGGTCCAATACCGAGCACATGTACTTGTACTCTTAAAAGTGCTCCAATACTACCACACCGATACCACGTTACGGCAGCCTAATGTTTACAGTGCAGCAGGTTTGTTAGCAGTATGGAGATTTTTCTAAATAAACGACAGTGACAAAAGTAATGCTAACTGCAAGTTACGTTAAAGGTGGAGACAGATACGGATGGAGCATTCTGTCCATCCTCTCCGTACATTCCATATGTAATTCTGTGCGTTTTCCGTGAGCTTATGAATGTGTACCCAGATGGAGAATCTGGAGCAGTACCACCGAGAACAAAGGAGGTAGTGGAACTTTTCAAAGAGCAACTGTCATTTAGTGAAAAACTACTGACATATTTACGACAACTACCCTCATCAATATCCACATCTACATTAGTATTACCCCCTCTGTCATCGCCTTGTTTGTTATTATTGACTTTCATTTTCTTCTTCTCATAGAACTTTACTCTTCTTCATGATGGAAAATATGGTTCATTAGGAACGACGCCCTCTGGTGGATTGATTGAGAAATTGTCATTCCAACACATTAAATGTCAGTAGCAGCACTTTGTTACAGTCAGGCTAATGACGTTGACAATAAAGCACATTTTCAAAAGTAACCAAGAACTGTAATGGTATTATTAAGTACTCATATTAGTACTCAGCATTGGCAAGTAATCAAATGTAAGTACTTCAAACTTCAAATTTATTATTTGTCCATTGAAAGGCGATTTGTTGTGCAGCAGTTGCACAATCATTCACAATAAACAAACAATAAAACACAGTAAAAACACAATAAAAACAGTAAAAAATATAATAAACAAAAAGTATTACACAACATAAAATGAACTAGACACAGGAGAAGCAGCAATCTTGGTCATTTTGGTTAGGTGCAAATTCAATGCAAACAGGCTTAGCAGCAGCAGCAAACAGGTTTAAGTGCAATACAGTAGATGATAAAGTACAACAGCAAAACACCGGACATTAGCTCCTCCGCCTCCTCTCAGCATTTATACTTGTACTGGAAAAAAGTGGTACTGGTGCATCCCCAGTAGAGGACATTATCCCTCTCCAGCTATTCACATAATAAACCATATAATCTCAAACCTGTTTATTTATACATGACAGTCTTCCCTTTGTTCAATGGCTGAACAAACAGGGAAATGGACTATAGGAGTGAATATTTCAGTTTAAAGACAAACATGTATTCCAATTACTGTGTTTTCTGTTTACAGGGCACTCTGTTCGTCTGCTGGGTCAGAAGAAAGACGGAGGCCGGAGGCTTGGAGGAGCCAGACTGGACCTGCCTAAGATCAGAAAGAACCCTCTCATTGAAATCATCTCCATTAACACCGGGTGAGACAAAAACTGGACAGAAAAGCACAGAGGAAGGCTTATAAAATATTCAGCCCTAACTGTGAATTCAATTTCACTGCCTCTCTGCCATTTAAGCCGTTTTATGGTGTGTGTGTGTGTGTGTGTGTGTGTATATGTGTGTATATGTGTGTCTTTTCATGCACATCTCCACAGCTCCTCTCTCTTTTCTCAACCAGTTATTCAGGGCTTCTAATTTTATTAATGTCACATTCTTTGTTCATGATGTATGTTTAGTGGGCTGTTGGTGTGTGCTTGCACATATGCTAATAGTTCTTTTAATCCAAATATAACGTACACCTAACAGGTGTCTAGCCCAGTATGTCACCTTATCATTTCATGTGTATTATCAAAGCACAGGAAATACATAAGAGACATAGTTTGACGGTCTCTTTACACTATATCCTTTTATTATCAAAGCCGTATTGCTTTGTTAATACCGTAGCAGGTCTGCACTTGTAGCAAACATTGATAAATACTATGGAAGAGGGAAGGTTAGAGCACGTGACTTTACCACTTTGATGTTTACAGATACACAAACACAGACACACACACATTTTTATGGGCTAATTTCATGTTGTTTACAGATCTGTGTCTCTCGACTGACCCGCATGCTGTATTCTCAGTGGGCTAGTTACAACAGACTAATTCCAGTGTGCAGGGGCCCCCACTGATGATAATCCATCAATCATCTTCCTGCGCATCCTTGAGGTTCACTGATGATTTGAGTTCCAAAGCAGTCGAGAAAACAACTCAGAAACACAAGTGCACTGTTCTGCAGAACAATAACCCTCTTGGTTTAACTACATACTTATTTTGAATAAGTTAATGAGCTTCATGATGTAACTAATCACAATCTACAAACGGGGGACATTACGCCATCATACATCACGTCATGACGTTTGTTAGTGCTATGAAGGGGTTTTCAGCATTTTATTGGATTTTCCATTAGTGGACCCCTGGACTTTGTGGGCTAACTACTCTGCTACTAATAGGCTTTTGCTTGTAGCACACTGACCTACCATTGTTGAACTGGAAAAAGGAGGATCTTTGTCTTTAGAGATGCATCAGTTTTCTAAAGAAGAGTTAAAAGTTCAAAGAAACCATTCAATGAGTTCCTATTTGAGGTCCTTTGATTTCATGGCTATTTTTTCAATGGTGAAAAGTGTAGACAGGATGAGAAATGTGAGGAAAGAGAGTAGGGAAATGTCTCACAGCAAAGGGTCTGACAGGAAACAAAGAACAAACCAGGGGTCTCAGGGGTGGATCTACATGGGGGCGCTGCCCCCTAACTTTATGTTCTAACAAAAAAAAAAATATATATATATATATAAAAAAATAAATAAATAAATAAAAATCAGCCATATTCCCGAAAGCCTCTCAAAGTATTGAAATATAAGATGAATTCAACCAAAAATATATATAATTATAAAAAAATAGTTTGAGCCCCTTAACTTCTTAACTCCGTACTATGGATAGAGTAAAATATTTTTTTAAAAAAAGAGTGATGGCAGGGAGTCAGAGGATCCACCCATATTTCATCTGGACCACATGGTATGGTTTGATTTTCCATATAGATTCCAGTGCAGTGATAGAACATGTTACTCAATAAAACAACATGTTTTCACTAAAAGCCTTTGGTACAAGGTTAGATATGTAAAGATTTACATGGATCTTATTTTATCCATAATTATGTCAAAACTAAATATTAATCAAATTTCTACTGTATTGCATAGCAGTTAATTAAAAAATAGTTTAAAAATGTCATCGACTCTATTTGTACTTATATGGAGATTCCAAGTACGGCACTGAGGATGTTCCCATGCCACCCCATGTAGAATGTTCTAGATCCACCACAGGGTGGTCTTTATTCAGGGTTCTGACTGGTCGGCTCTCAAGCAGGGTTGCCCCGAAAGTTTTCCTAAATAGTTGACTGTGTCCTAGATGTTTATAGTCTTAAGCACTGATCAGTCTTTATTCCTAAAGCTTCTTAGACTATAACAACACATAAGCTGTAAATCCAAGCGGTTCACCAAACATGCAGTTGTTCATATTCCATTAATTTGAGGGATTGAAATGAAAACAGACTGCAGTGTTTATGTAAAGCTGCCACCCATTCTGACACACACATATACTGTTTTTGCCCTTTAGAATTTTTATGGTTTTTTTAGATGATGGGTGATGAATTATCTATTTACTATTAAATCACAGTTTTTCATTTATTGTTTATTTTAAGCTTATGCACTCTATGTACAATTCTTATTATATACATTTCATTATATGTACACAGATATACGTAGAGAATTTACTGTAAACACTATATACATAAAGAATTTTACATAAACAATATATATAGAGGGATATGCATCGGAAAGTATACATAGAGACACTGGTTATAAACGTTACGTATACACAATATACATAATACGTATAATATTTACGGCATTTAAAGTGAGACAACCAAAATACTGATACTTTGCTCCATTGTGTATCTGCTTATTTGGACATCCTTGTGGCTGAGGGCTTTTATGAGTCTTCAGTCCAGATTTGGACACTTTGATTGTGTGAATTTTGATGTGTGTACAGATGTCAGTCTCGTGCCAGCTCTGTGCCAGCAGGGGGTCTATATCTGATCCAGTTGTTTTTCAAAGGGGTCAGACTGGCTACAGATAAATCCCGTTGTTTGTACTCTTTTCATATGAACTCTTTTGGAGACCAGGGGATTACATGAAAAACGTCAACCGGGTGAACTGGCTGTTGACAAATCTCCCCCAAATAACACTTGTGTCGTTGCAAATCCATGCTTAATGTGTGCTTTTGTGCAAATTGTCACTGGTGCCACAAATTCGACACGGTTCATGGTTAGTGTGCATCTGCCTGTGCGACGTCCGTGTGTGTCTGTGTGCAAGAGAGAATGTGCCCTTTGTGTGTCTGTTTTTAGACGATCTGTTTTAAATATTCATCTGAGGTAGTAGTGACATCATCGGTGGCATTTGTCAGCTGATGAAACAGAGAGATCTCTGTTTGACACACACGCACATACACACATGCGCAGCATCAGTTGCAGTTGTTCTCAAAACTGCCTCTGCGTCAGAACATTTGGAACTATTAATTTGTGTGTGTGTGGCCTTTATGTCTCTTTGCCAGTTTGTCTGTGTGAACATGTGGCATTCATTCTCTGCCTCTCTCCTTCTCTGTGTATTCCAGCCAAATGTCAAACTGATGTCATGCTGCAGGGCAGAGTGCTTCCACAGGTTATCTGCAGGGCCTCGAAAACTCTTGCATCTTGAATAATTTAATGGTCAAATATGCTGCACACACTGTCTACCCAAAAAGAAAAAAAAAAGTCACCACCTGGGTTCAACTTAACATATAAAGAGTTTCCTGTTAGATAGTTACTGCAGTGATCAATATTTGTCAACTCCAACAAGTTATTAACTGAAGGAGTGAGTCGCTTCTCATTTCTGAAACAACCATGTCAAACTGTTTCAGAACTGTGTTATTTTTTACCCTGCATCAGGCAAAGAAAACAACTAAGGACATTGCTGAAACCGCTAAAATTGAGAATTATTGTCCAATGCATCATTAAAACCACGAAGGAAAGTGGTGAACCATAATTTTTAAGGAAGAAATGTATCTGGAAAAAATATCTGGAATAATGACGGATCAGAGATTGTGTAAATGTTTGTTGAAATAACAAAACAAAAAAAAAACCCAACAATCGATAGTAGAACTTTTGGTTATTTTTAATTGTGAAAGTAAGAGCATTTCCACATGCATAATGTGAAGAGAACTAAAGGGGTTGGGACTTCACAGCTGTGTCGCCTTAAGAACCCACTTATCAGTGAAGACAGTCAAACAAAACGGCTTTGATAAGTGTCTCAGTGGAAAAAGATCATGTGGTCTGATGGATGGGTGGATGGATGGATAATAGAGAGATGGAGAGATGGAGAGAGAAACAGACTTTATTGATTCCACCATGAGAAAATTTCACAGTTTACAGCAGTTTTCAGCCTTTAATTTGGCTGTACAATTAAATCAATTATCGTTTGTATTAAACCAATACTAGCGTTTAAGTAACTAAAGTAAATGCCACTAGCATGTGCCAAATTAGCCATTACCTAAATGACGTTCAGCACAGCAACGGAGAGCAATTTTGTTCCAAAACGGCACTTTTAACAATGAAAATGACAGAGTAAAATGATTGTTCAATTCACCTTTGAGTGGAGAAGTTAGTTCTTGTGAGAAAAAGTTGAGTAGGGATGAGTTTAACTCAAAATATGTACAGCAAACGGTGTGTTAACCACAGCCACAGCCAGACAGCCAGCCAGCCAGCCAGCCAGCCAGCCAGCCAGCCAGCATGCAGCACAGGAAGCACCCGGAGGTAACGATAGATGCTGCAGACAGGTAGGTAGTTCCCACCTTAGACCGGGGCTGTAACCAGGTGAGATGATTATTCAGGTCATGTGGGTTACAATCATAGAAGAAGAAAGAAGACAAGTAGAAAAGAAAAAAAAATACAAAAAAAGAAAATGAGAAATTTGTTATTTATCTAAATAGTTCCATAAATAGGTGATAAAATAAAATATTTCCTTTAATAGTCCCGCAAGGGGAAATTCCAGACTGTAGAAATGAATGACCTGTGGAAGCGCTAACCCAACATGCCTAGTGCCTACAGTACAAGCCTGTGGGGGCAGTGTCATGATCTGGGGCTGGTTCAGTTGGTCAGATCTAGATTCAGTAACGCTCTGTCCATAAATTGAGGTCAGCTGAGTACCTGAATATACCAAATAACCAGGTTTTTCCATGGAGGTTTTTTTGATTTCAAGATGGCAACATTTGGGGCGGCCATAGCTCAGGATTTAGAGCAGGTCGTCCAATAACCGGAAGGTTGGCGGTTCGATTCCTGCTCTGTCCCAGTCATGTGCTGTTGTGTCCTTGGGCAAGACACTTTACCCGCCTTGCCTCCAGTGTGGTTAGTGCCTGGCATAGTGGCAGCCCACTGGTGTATGAGTGGGTGAATGTAAAATTAGTATTGTAAAGCGCTTTGAGTACCATTAATGTGTAGAAAAGCGCTATATAAGTACAGACCATTTAACACCAGGAATCATTGATCTCAAGTTGTGAAATAGGGGTTCAAGGAGCATGAGGCATGATTTACACACACTGGCCTCCACAGAGTCCAAACTTGAACCCCACTAAGAATCTTAAGGATGTGCAGGAGAAGATTTTACACAATGGTCCAACTTTCCCATCATCACAAGATCTTTTTGAAAAATGACTAAAACACTGGATGAAAATCCTGTAAATACTGTGAATATTGTTTAAACTTATCACTTTTTTTGAGTGTTAGGCTTGTGTCCACACAGATGTTTTTGTGCTGGCAGTGTCTTTTTTTTTTTCTTTCAGACAAATCTCATAAAGTTCAGTGTTTACATCTCTCAACATCCTTGACTCAAAAACACCCTGTGCTCGTAGAATTTTCTTTCCCATTGCCCTCACATCACTCTGAAACAAAGAGTTCAAACTTTTGCAACAACACCTCATCAATGTCACCTGTCTCTCAGCCAACCAATCTAAACTTAGAAGGGGAGGGACTTGTAGTATCCACACTGTCAACAATATTGGAGGAGAAACTCACTGACAAGTTGATTATGTATGATCTGTTTTATATATGATCTCATGAAAACACTAAAAACTCACAACATCCAGTGCTTTTTTGGAAATTTTACTGTCTGGTTCTGCCACGGACTAAAACACATCACTCTTTGGATCACATGACTCATTCTGTGGTACAATAAGGAACTGCTGAGCCTTTTTTATAAACAATGAACTTACTACTGCCTAGTCTGTTAGAGGTCCTTTCCTGTTCTCTACAGTGTATGCTGCGTACCCTGTACTGTACTCCACCCTGTCTATGCAATAAATACACTGCCATAGTGACTCTTTGACAGGCAATACATATTAAACTACTTGGGTACTTTACCTAATATGTTTGAACGTGGACCACAGGGGCCTCTCTGTATCATAAATGCGCAGAACAAACAAACCAAGGCTCTTCTCAGGGGTTTTATTAGCAGCTACCATAGGGGAGGGTGAGGACGGTATTCATCTGTTGACAGTGTAACTTTACTACTGATTGCCACTCAATGAACCTTTAAAACAAACCGACACCATTTTTGGCAAGTGTTTTACTCATGCCATTGTCGACTGTAGTTTTTTTTGGAATTGAAACTGCAGACTAGACCTGTACAATATATTGTTTGAGCATCGTCATCGCAATGTACATGTGCACAATAGTCACATGTACAGGTCCTGTAATGGAGGAGGCAAATGAACTCAGCTTGTTTTCGTCTGATTTCAAGGGTACCTGACACACACGGCACACAGCCATCCACCAGTCACCATCGTTCTTAATCAGTTTGCTGGAACAGACTATGCCCCTGCACATGGAGTTAGTCGCTGGTAACAATATTGAAAAATGGACAGCGAACAAGAGGAAATCGCCAAAAGAGAAGAAGAAAATCGCCAAAAACAAAGTAGAAAATCACTGAAAATAAAGAAAGTCACCAAAAAAGATGAAAATCACAAAAAAAAGAGGAAAACCACTGAAAACAAAGTAGAAAATCAGTGAGAAAAGAAGAAGAAAATTATTGAAAACAAGGAAAATCACCAAAAAAAAAAAAAAAATCACTGAAAACAAAGCAGAAAATCACTGAAAATGAAGAAAATCATTGAAAACAAAGAAGAGTCATCAAAAACAAAGGAGATCATCAAAGACAAAATAGAAAATCTCAGAAAAACAAGAATAACATCGAAAAAGAAGAAATCACCGAAAACAAACAAAACTACAAAAAGCGAACAAGAAAATCACCAAAAACAAAGTAGAAAATCACAGAAAATGAAGAAAATCACTGATAACGAAGAAGAAAATTGCACTGTATATTGCAGGGTTAAAATAAACACAATGTTACTTTTTTGCAATATCATCTAGCCCTGCTGTAGACTCAAAATGTTTTGACAAACACCCCCCCCCCCCCCCCACACACACACACCCTTTAGTCATTTTAATAAAATGACCCGCTTCTATGCTTGCAAATGTACAGCAAAACATTTCACCTTTGACAGTATATCATAAAAAAAACTCACTGTGTCTGCAATTATTGCCAACTGAGATGAATTTACAGAAGTACAGTCGACATGGCTCTGCAAATAGGTGTTGTGATGTGAAACTACTGGTAACCCGTAATGGTGTTCAGTGCAGAAAACCCATGCTTGTAAAGAGAATGAGGATTAAAATAGGTCTGTGTATTTAGATACATATCTCTTTGAAACCTGAAAATACACAGCTGTCAAACTGCCTGTCAGCTCAGCAGCCACTGAAACATCTAAATAGCATGTGGCTCTGTTGTCAGGCACTAGGATGACATGGAGCACAAATACTGCTCTATAATAATCCATCAAACTGTTCAGTGTTTCTGGCTCTAAAGTGCTGAGGCAGGGGTCGTCAACCAGACGCTGTTGTCAGACCTGTAAGGCTGGACTAGCAATCAAATAACAGTTACTCAAAGTGGGGATTTTATACAGAAAAGGACATTCAGACTCATGCTTGGACTTCTAAAGTGTCCATTTCAGATTACTGTGCACAGAACAATTTTAGGTAGAGTCCGACAGATGGATCTCATGTACACACCCCCCTCCACTTTATTACTGCACATCCTCTAAACAGTCTGGCGTAAGATTTCACCTGGGATTACATGAAAATTTAATTTCGTGTTCAAATTGATTCACAATATTAGTTTCATTAAGTTGCATATTAATTTCATTTGTACCTATTAAATCAAATTAGACTGGCTTTTTTCCACCAAGTTAATTTTATCTCCATCAGCAAATGTATTCTGAAATAATAGTGCAGCTAGTCCCTGAATGCCCCCCGGCTTTGTACTTAAGCAAATTACTCAGGTTTCTCCTGCTTAATTTTGTAGATTTTTTTGAGTCATCTTTTTTTTTTTTACATATTTAAGAGCAAAATCCCTGTAAACATTTGGGTTCCAGTTAAAATCACCTACCAAGGGCAGGAGAGCTGTTTTTCTTGTTCTGGTTTTCAGAATTTTGTTTTGTATTGTTTCTTTGCCTTTTCTTTCCATAGTTTCTTTATGCAAACATATAAGCCTGAGGGCAGAGTTCATTTTTATACAGCCTCAGACTGGAAAAAGACTGCATTATGTCTCTCAAATGCTCTGTTTTGTGTCTCAGTTTTACCACGCTTGATACTATTAGGGATGCATGCGTGTATGTATAGCCCAAGGCTGCACTAATGGTCCTTTCTTGTTCTTTGTATATCTGTATTTGTGTGTGTGTGTGTGTGTGTTTGTCTGTTGTCAGCAATAGTAAAAAGCCCTTTTGTGAGCAAGTTTAGTCGTGATGCTTGAGCATCGTAAACAGGGAATTTACAGCCATTCACTCAGGATGGGTCATTAAACTTGTGTATTTGTTACTGTTTCTGTTTGTGTGAACCGCTGCCATTAGACCCAAGGAATTTAAAAAAAAAAGAGCTTCTTTGTTCCACAGTTACAGTTCATTTTATTTCATTATGTGCCTCTTTCTTCTACCCTTTTAGTCACATATCTGGCAGTCCTAATCTTTGTCGGTGCTGTTGCACTGTGCTGAAGTCAGGTGTTAATGATCGTGTACTCGAACCCCAAACCAGTAACCAACTTCATCATTTGTGTCCTCCAGGCAGGGAGGCAGACGGGATAACACAGAGGGAACAGGCAGTCGAAGTGGGCTTCTTGTGGTTTGAGAGCTCCCTCAAACACATGAGTGGAGAATTGCTGGCAGGCTGACTGCTGCCTTGATGTCTGATTGCACGGCTCAGAGCTCGTACTTTCCATCAAATAGTTTGAAGGCGAATTGCTGTTGATAGCAGAGCCCTGTGTCACTTTTAAGAAGACTGCTAATATTAACATAGACAGCAATACTCGAGGTTCTTGGGCCTGCATTATTTTGGATTTACTCATCCCAAACAGTTTCTTATGAATCTGTAATACAAATTTTTTATTTTTTTTTTGGTTTGGACTGTTGATGTGGTTTTTTTCTCAGCTGTTGCAGGATACACTACAATATGTACAGGGTTCTAGCTAGGATTTTATTGTAGCGTAGTGGCAG
>JAPTGZ010000009.1:16108976-16122978 GCA_029814645.1 Fowleria isostigma
TTCTTTGCATAAAGTTGAGCTCTCCTCTACTTCATGCAAATGAGAGCGTGGAGCGTGGAGCGACCCCCCCGCCGATTAGACCCATTTACTGCTTTCTGAACTTCCAGACAGTCAAGTAGGGTTCTTATGAGGTCCTAAAAATAATTTATAAATCTGCATTTAATACCTTAAAAAATTATTTAAAAGGCATTAGATTTGATACGGTCGGTCTTAAGGTGTGTTTCCGTAAACTTGTTGGCTGTATTGTGTTTAAATGTGTCTGAAAATCTTCAAGCTGCAAAGAAAGTAATGTTATTCTACTCGGTCCCACCCGTTCCAAATTTGACAAGTTATATAGAAATTAAGAACATTCAGCGCAACACATGCAGCTGTTTGTCGCACGTTGCCCGCCAAATGTGAGTGAAAAATAAGCATGAAGAAGTGAAATTTTAATAATTTCTGGTTGGAGAAAAGATTCTTCTTGACCTGGTTGACATGAGTTTTCCTAAATTGTAGGACTCACAAATTTTTGCTTGTATGGGCATGAAATAAGTTATGAAATGAGCATTAAATGTAGTTCTAAGCAGTCTTAAAAAGATTAGATTTAGATTTGTTTATTTCAATCTTGTGCATTCCATGTACAATACTTGCTATATACATTTCATTATATATACACAGATATATATATAAAGAATTTGCCGTAAACACTATATACATAGAGAATTTTCCATAAACAGCATAGAGAAATATTCATCAAGATGTGTACATAAAGAAATATACATTGAGACATTGATTGTAAATATTATATGTACACAATATACATAATGCATGAATATATATGGTAATTCACTATTAAAATGCAACCCTAGTAGCCCGAAAGGGAGTGATAAGAAGTAAAACTTATTTACTCCAAACCCGTTTCACTACTTACACTTGTATGGTTGCAATTTAGTCAAAGAAATGAGCTCTAAACATGCGTTAGTATACACTAAAACTAAAATTTACACAATGTACAGGACACATACAGGTCTTAAAAAAGACAAATTTAACTTGTAGGGGCCCTGATAAAGGCTCCTATTGCTATTGTGCTATTATGTGCTATTATTTTCTTCCTGAAGATGACTACCCCAGTGATTAAGTGGAAGAATTGACTTTGTTTTTCCTTGTGTATGTATTGTGGGAAACTATTGTGTTTTTTTCTTGCCCATGAACTCAGAGGTCAACATTGTTGCATTTATACCTGAAAAGTTTCCCAGCTAATTCTCAGATACTGTCAGAGGCTACACTCCTACACAGATAAGACGAAGATAATCATTATGCCAAACAAATAATACCTCCTTCCCGCTGTAGCTGGAGTTTTCTTTACCAGAGAAAAAAAAAAAAAAGCTTTTTATCTTTTTATGATATGAAATAAAAACACGGTTGCTCCGGAATATACATTTTACTAATATCAAATCCTTTTCCATGCATTTCCTACCAATCCCATCCACTTAACTTTCCGGAGTGTAAGCATCGTTTAATACCGACTTTCCTTTTGTTGACTATTATCATACCCACATTCTTGCTTTCATGCTTTCAGCACACAAATGATAGTCTTAAGCAGCTGATAGTCGCGCTCCACTTTGTCTGTTCCAATCAGAATACCTCAGAGCTTCCAACGCTGCTGGATTCTTATCTCAGACCTCCTTGCAACAATTTCTGTTCGGAGATCATTTGAACTCAGCACGTTTAGTTTTTTTATGCTCGAAGCCGAAACACCGGGAGGTAAAAACAGACACAGCGTAGCTCATTTGTGACACACCTTGAATAAAAAAAAAAATCCTCATTGAAGACGAGTAGAATCACTCTAGAACTACAAGAAACATCTATAGATTAAAGAAGAGAGGCTGGTGTCGCACAGATAGACAGGTATGATGCGTGCGAGTATGCTTTTTTTGTCATTTGAATCATATAATACCTGAATAAGCAGGCGGTTTTTGTATGAAACATCACAAAGACAGACACAGGCGGACTCTTTAGTCGTCTCTCCGCTACACGCACTTGGAATCGAAGCACATGTTTCTCCTGCTCGGATGTTGAGCCTCTATTCAGACAACATCCATCACCCGAGGCCCATGTAATATTCACTACAGATAATCTGTCAATATCTGTCGCTCATCTCAAAAGCAAATACACCAGCATAGCTCTACTTGACTGCGTTTTCATTTTGTTGATCGTTGGTCAATGATCTCATCTTTTCGTTTCTGTGTTGTTTTCCTCCCCTAGGAGCAGAAAGACGGGGGGGAAAAAAAAAATCATATGAAGCGGCAACAAAAGAGGAAGAAAATGTGCTGATGTGCTTCACAAAGATAGTGTTACAGCGGAGTGAAGGGTGTTTTTACACAAGGGTTTCTGATCGTGCACATATGCATGTAGGATTGTTAGAACGCATGGCTGCACTATATACACACAGCCTTTTTCTATTTTGCACTCAAACACCCATGTACCACACACAAGCTCACCTCCACAAAGGATCTGCCATTTTCTTTTTTTTTTTTTTTTTTGTGTTTGGTTCTCGACACAAACATGATCATATGCAGACATGCTCACCCTCGCTGACACACCCACACTCACCCACACACTGTTCTTGTAGCTATGTACCATGGTGGCCTTCCCGCTGTTTATCAAATCTATGTATGGGTAGTTTTCAGCTCCACTGGTCTGAACATATTATTCCATTTCCCTCTTTCCCACTGCTTAACACACAAACACGCCTTAAACACACACACACTCCATCTAGTGTTTCCTCTACTCACTCACCAGGAGAGACCATGTTCCCCACAGTAAATCCAAAAGATTGATGTGTCTCCTTGGACAAAATGAGATTGTGTGTCATTAGAAGGCATTACACTACAGATCCCCCGAGTAACTGAATTAGCCCCAGTGTGTCACAGGCAAACACAGTTTACAGGCACAAAAAACACCCACACAACACATTGTCTCACAAAATATTTACACAGACTTTTTATTTTTTTTTATTTTTTAATGATTCCAACATGTAAATAGTCCAGAGTCCTCGATTTCTTTGCCAGTAGTCACATACACATGTCACATTACATGGACAATGACACACTTTTGTTCTGGCGGCAGCTGTGTGTGTCCCCTGAAAGCAGATCACGCATTGACACTAGCATTAACACATGGACAGAGTCATAGTCGGACAGTGACTTACACATCAAGTGGTCACTGAAGCAGGCCCGCAACAGGTTTTACCACAGGGGTGTCAAACTCATGTTAGTTCAGGAGCAACGTACAGCCCAGGATGACCTCAACTGGGCCAGATTATTAAAATAATAGCATCATAATATAGAAATAATGTCATTTCCAAAATGTATATGTTTAGCTAGCCAAGGGGACATGGGGTCTCTCCTGGGTGTTTTTCAGATTAGTATTTATCAGGTGGAACTAATGTTTTAGCGTTGGAGCACCCTGGACTCATTTTAAGGATGTATAACAAACAAGTATATTGCCATGGTGATCTGTCACTAGACTAGACAAAGAGTTTAGGTTTGGACTGGAACAGTTTGTACAGTTTGTACTTTAATGTTCTGAGATGTGACATGTAAACGGGCTCATTCATCTTTGCTACCAAAATGTGTTGTTCCAAAAAAACCTAACTTTATTGTTAGGGTTGTAAGATAATTGCACATTTCCTATTTTTATTTGTATAAATATTGTCTGAGGGAGCAATCTGGTTGAGTTTATTTGTATTGTTTAAGCAAAAATCTAAGTCATTTTTAATTGGCACCACAAATTATTCAAGGAAAAGCAAAAAGTACTGTAACAATATTGATTTTATTTCAATAAAAGTTATAATTGCACCACTGGTACAATGTTGTTGAGATTTTTTGTCCTTCCAAGGGGGGGACCCGATGACTGAAAACCACTGGTTTAACTTCTATGTTTTACAGTGAAAAAAATAAGATTATATTATCAAAATGTTTACATGTACAAACTGTCCTTTAAAAAAATATGACAAACATGAACAAGCATGAACAAAATAAAGTTTATTAAGAAGTAAAAGTGCAATTTTAACCATTTATACCATTGTTTTTTCTCAGCTTCTCATTTTCACATGTTCACAACTTACAGATCACAGTGGATCTACAAATGCACAAAACATTTAATAACGGGCAGAATATTGTTAAATTGTATTTAATTTTCTGAAGACATTTAGGTTGTTCAAATTTGTTCAGGTTATTCACATTTTTTGTAAAAGGCTAGTCAGTAAATCTAAATATTTTTGTGTAATTTTTTTTTTTTTTTCATGAAAACAAAGAGGAAAATTTGCAATTTTCATTATTTTATTATTTATTATGGTAGTATTTTACTAGTCTGACCCACTTTAGATCGAACTGACCTCAAATTATTGTAACATCTTTGGTTGGTGTAATAAATAAATGTACCATAACTTTTGTATTTCATTAATTCATCCCACGACTGGATTGGATCCTATGGCGGGCTGGTTTTGGTCACATGTCTGAGACCCCTGTGCTACAATGAAACAGTGACTCAGCCTCCACACAAGCACCATTTTGACCGACTTTTTATCAGAAAGTCTGGCAGTGTAATAACAAACAAACACCATCTCATTCTGGTAACAATAGGCCGACTGATCGAGTGAAAACACCGTCTCAAGGTCTGTCCCACAGACAAAACAAGAAGTTGGGAAAACACACACACGGTTCCTACGTAGCCACGGAGTTGTGTTTTCACACGCGTACACATGCTAATACACACATACTCACGCTGTCTTTCTCCAGTCAAAACAACAAGCTACGGTTGGTGCGCTAGTTGGAGAAATGTAAGGTTAACACGTGACACATTTCTGAACAGAGCTGTTTTAGTGTGCAGCACTGGGAACACGAGACTAAATAACAGAATCCAAGAGGTCAGACACAAAGGCTGGATTGAACACAGAGCGCAATGGGCTCCAGCTGCATGAGGGGACACACACTCTGGTCTACTCACAGATGAAAGACAACACACGCACGCACACAAGTTATAAATAATCAAATATGGATCCCGGCCCAAATTGTGATAATGTCTGCATCACAAGATTGCCATGTTTACGCAGTTTCCGTCTACAGGTCTTGTGATGCCAAAACGACACAAAAGTGTGAAAGTATAAAAGTTCAGAATTTGTGCTAGAAATAATAGTAATGGATTCAACATCATGTGTAGCTCCAGTGTTTCCTGTTCCTTTTGAGAGTATGTGCAGGTATAAAGACACACACTTCAAACTGTATTTGTTCATATGACATTAATATTACATGAGCAATAAAGATCATCCTTAAAGTCCAGTTGGTTGGTGATGCAGCCTTGAATATGGTCTCTTATTCATGATATTTGGTTATGTGAAGTTGAAACTTGCTCTGTCAGCCCACGGTTTAGAGTTAGACCTAACACCAGGCGACCAAGTACAAACAAGGACAAAGTCAAGAACAGTTACATATTCCCCACAAGAACAAAATATCAGAAAAATAAGAATTTCGAACTAGACTTTCCTACCTTTCCTGAAGGAAATTTAACCTGTGTGTTTGCCTCTTGCCGGATTGGTGGACTTGTGGGTAGGTTAGAGGTCTGTAGATCAGAATGAAATGTTTTAAGATTACATGTGAGCAGTTTTTGAAAGAAAAGAGTTTTTACAACATTTTGATGTGTAAATTGTTACTGAAACCTCAAAAATATGAGCGTTATAAAGCAATAGATTGAGGATGTAGGTTTTCTACATCAAACCCAACCCTCTCCACTCTAAGTTAGCATGGGGAGGATTTCAGCCAATCAGCTGTCAGTATTCTGTTCCCATTGGAGCAGCTGTGGCGCAGTTGGTAGAGTGGGTCATCCAATGATCGAAGGGTTGGTGGTTTGAATCCCGCCTCCAACAGTCCTCATATCGAAGTGTCCTTGGGCAAGACACTGAACCCTAAATAGCTCCCAGTGAGGTCTGGTAGCACCGTGCACCCACTGGTGTATGTGTGTGTGTGGATGGGTGAATGTGACGCTTGTAAAGCGTTTTGGATAAATGCACCATATAAGTACCAACCATTTACCATTGTATGTGAATGGGTCTGGTGTGGTGTTCTTGTGCAGAAACTGTATGCATCACATATATAATATTTGGGCCAGGCCACACATTTGTTGTATTTTAGGGTAATTTTAGGATCAGTCGTGTGGAAATGGTAGCCACTTGAAAATGGCCCAATTGATTTCGGATGGACAAATTTGGCCAGTTTTTTGCAAATTTAATGAAATCAGTGCATTGGAATGTCAATCCAGATAAAAGCACATCTTTCAAGACCAGGCTACACATTTTTGTAATATGTTCTGGTCTATTTCCAATGCTCTGGGTCACATTTTTTGCCAAATTTTTTTGTATAAGTCATGTCAGTCTGACAAACAATAGCACTATGTGCCTTGGATTACATGCAAGCACACAGGGAAATATAATACAGATAGAAAAGAAAAAAAGGAAAAAGACACACTTTCCGCTGAGTTAATGTGAGTTAATATTCTGATAAATATCACATCATTAAGGTCTGAGTATTTGACTATAATTGCAGTTGTTTATTCCGTTAAATTAATGTTACTGCTGCATATAAGGCAAGTGGAGCCTTATTATTATTTCAGAATTTAAAGCGTAAAGGAGGTCCGGCATCATTATGAAGTGACATCTATTCCAGACACTCTGGTTAATGCCTTCATTTGCAATATGAAAGGTCTGAATAATCAACCCCATTCTGCAAAAATTAAATAATTTTTCTTTTCCATTTTTGACATATACAACAGTGTGTGAATATATACTCGTGTGCATGAAAGAACTGCCCCCAGTGTGTTAAGAGCTTCACTCGAACAAAGTCAGGTTCTTACTCATAACAGTCTACCAAGGATAAATGGAGCTTAGCTGCCAACTTTGCTCTGAATAACAAATCATCCCCTTCTCATTGGACTTAACAGGTCTTTACTTTATTGTGCTTGCATTCTTTGTTCCTTGACTCCACATCATTTTATAACCTCCACTTTGACTTTGAGATGACAACATCAGCAGACTCATGGGTTTAGGCCTTGTTCGGTTACAATGGCAGCCTCGAATTTGTTTGTGCAGTCTCAACAGTGAGTGCAGTGAGTAATCCTGCTTTACAATTTGCAAAAAGCTCAGTCTTCACAGTTTAAGCTTTGTTTCTTATAATTGCATCTTCAGGTTGCACATTGTAAATCCCCAAGAACAAACACACACACACACACACACACACACACACACACACACACACACACACACACACACACACACACACACACACAAATTCAACGCACACAGCCCAATTTGTTTGTGCATTGAGCATTTTTCTAATTAATGTGTAGACCCTAAATGCCTATTATTGAGAAAAGCCTTCCCTGCTCAACTCCCTCCCAGTTTGCGTCTCTAAGATGCCGCACAAGGGAGCTTTTCCAAAGGGACCAATATTGCAATTTTGTGTCTGCATACATGCATGAGTGTGTTTGTGTATATGTGTGTCTGTCAAAGCATGTATACAAATGTATAGAGAACCTCAGGGCTTTCCTTTGTTGGTTAGATTTTCAAGGCTGCGGCTACACAATTGTCTCCCTGTGTCACACATAGTCTTTCATACACACACACACACACACATACACACACACACACACACACACACACACACACACACTAGGGAGGTAGCCTCTTATTGTAACACATTGATGAACTACACTGTTGTCAGGTACAACTGCTACCTCTGAGGTTTAATTAACTGGACTAAAACAGAGTAAGAGAGGACAGAAACAAAAGAGGATGGAAAAAGATAGAGACTTTAAAAGGAGGAGGGGGGGTATTTGGTTTCATTCTAAGTATTTCAGAACAAAACGGCTCAATGTAACCACAAACTTGACAATACGTTCTCCACTTATGTGTCTGTGTCAGAGAATGACACTGCTCTTCTTCAGTCTTTGCTAGTTGCTAAGGTTGCTGACTAGTTGTCTCAGTCTATTTAGGCTGATGGAGAGGTCGAAACTGCTAATGCGTTGTTGTGATATCGGACAAATGTTCAGCAGCAGCGCACTCACACACTGGCCACGCACACACACTCATATACGCATAATTGATGCAGACACACACACACAAGCAGGCCACTGACTGTCTCTTGAGATTAATGTTGGTGTGATCCACTCAGCTGGGCCTGATCACATTAAGATGGATGGACCCCCTGGTGGTGCGTTCGTGTGTGTTTGCGCGCACGCAGGGCCCCATCTGTCTGTGTTTTCTCCACAGCTAGGTTCTGTGACCTAGCTGCCATCTTTAGTGCCCTCAGCGAGGATAAGCAATACCCTGAGAGCGAAAGATGGCCAAAAAGATGGATAAATGGATGCTGGATGCTGTAAATTCTCTTTTCTGTTTTCTTTTCTGCGGTGACATGAAAAAATGCCTCGGGCGTAGGGTTGTATTTCAAATCAATGAGAAAGATGTAGTTGTAGGTGTTTCAGTTATGAAGGCAGGTCATAAGGAGGAAAGGCAGGGACAAAAGGCACCAAATGTTCCCGAAACCCAATCTCTGAGTGACTCTAATTTTCATGTGTGTAGATTATTACACTACCATTGACATAATATTGTAATCACCATGACTTTACACTTGATTAATTACCATATAAATAATCACAATTAATGCTGCTGTTGCCTTTTCTGTTAACTTTATGATATCAATAGGGGTGTGTATAGGCAAGAATCTGGCGATAGGATGCAAATCACAAAACAGCGATCACAATACGATATATCACTATATATCATGATAGGATATATCACAATACTGTTATCAAGGTGATATTTTTTCTTGTTTAGTTTGGTTCTTTAAGTTTTTAAGATTATTTACTGGAAAAAATTGAGTTACACCAGAAATACGTGCAAATACTAAAGATTTTTATCTGATCAGAACAGGATCTAATGTTTTATCACAAAACTTGCCCTCTCTTTATTCTTTCTCTGTAAAAACCTGAAGTGCAAGATTTGGCTAAATAAAATTATAACATCCAACTTTACCAGCACAAACACACACAAATAAATAAAGACATTTAAAAAATGATGTTTTTCATCCGACATTGTAACATTATTTTTTGTAATTTCAACAAAGGAACTAACATCTACCTCTTTCAGACTGTAGAAAGTGTCTTTAGGATGCTTGAAATAACCATTATTTAACAAAACAACGTTATCAGTGTAACAAAAACTACATGCATAACCTACAGTATCACAATACTACTTTTGTAGTGTTTAAACACAGTAAAATATCCATATGAGTGTAGAAATCAAAGAGCTTGATAAACAAAAAAGACAACCAAAGAACAAAAATTAACCTCCACATGTCTGCATTTGAATAAATACCTTAAAATATTTAGAGTAGTTTTTTAATATCGATACAGTATCATATAAAATATCACAATATATCGCAGACCTGATAGACACTACTGTATTTTATATTCTATAAGCCTAATATTAGTTCAGGTATGGTTTTACACACATGAAGAAGAGCCATTCATTGGCACAGCTGGAATTTATAAAATTATCTGTTTATTTTCTCATGGTAAACATTCAACATCTCAGATATTACATGAATGAATAAAATATGCAAAAGATCAAAGTACAAAATAAACCACCATTGAGCTGATTGTTTGTCGACTCATAATCAATTGGATCCTGCCATTAAGAAGAACATTCAAACTGTGTTAACAATGCGGAAATTATGATAAAATATGTATTTTTTTGTTTCATTCAATTAATGAATAGAGAATATCATAACGATGATGTAAAGTAATCACAGTTATCTTAGTCATGATCGGGAATTATGTAGTAAATGTGACAGGCCGAAGCATCACTTTGTATGTAAAAATGTAAGCGTATGTAATATAAACTTGCTTCATTTGTATTTAATATTTTCTTAATCAACAAATATTGTAAATGATAGATGATACTTATATTGCACATAATGAACAACACTTTTTTTTTTTGCAAGTTCTGTCTTTGGTTTACCTTAAAATAAATAAATAAAAAATTGCAAACCATGGGTAAAACTGAAATATAGAGGCTTCTGTCATATATATATATATATATATATAATTTTATTGTTTAGCACATAACAGTTCAATACAGTGTTGATTTAAAATGTTAAAGAAACAAGAAAAAAGGAAAAACTACCAAAATACATGTAAAGACAAAAGATTTTATATAACAACATCAAACAACATGTGCATGGGAGAGGTAGAAGTCAAAAAGGTTTATATAACACCACATCCATATAAACGAAAGAATGAATTAAGAAAAAAAAAATTTAGTCAACTAAACATAATGTCAGTGAATGTCAGTTATCTGACATTATTTATCAGTTCACTTTAAGACGTGTGAGTCAGAGCAAATACGCTGCCATCAATTTATTTTTTGTCATATTACCAAACCCACTTTAACTACTTATTTGATCTTTTATTCCCCTTTTTTTTATCATAGTAAACTTTGAGAAACTTGCTTCCTCAGAAGTCACCATGTATTCTTTCTGCCACATGAATAAACTCACGGCGTGTCAAAGCCTTTTCTGCACAAAAAAGGTACTAGAACTTGGTGGAACTTGGAAAAATGGCGTGAGGAAATCAGCATGACTTGGAAAGACGGCGTATAAACACCTTTGTTTGTCCAGTCAGAGTGATATGTTGTTGGCCTATTTCTGTGAAGCTTCAGGGTGATTGTAGTCGAGTCTGTCATGGATAGAGAGCAGGCTCTACACTCCTTTTTTGTGTGATTTTACAGCCTCATACTGAGGACCTTACTTCCCCACATTTGTTGGTTATTAATCATTTGTAACACATTTTCACTTAAGAAGTTAAGCATAAAAATCCCACAGTAAATTTATATGAAAACAGTGATGTTTTTACCAAAGAGGAACTGTACCTTTTGATCTTTATCCCATGTTAAATGCTTCTATTGCTTCTGTGTTTCTTCATTTGTATCCTATCAGTACTTCATTATTACATCCACAGTTTGGTTGGTGTGGGGCTTGTGTTGAAAATACTACTTGACATGTTGTATTCTACTTAGGGGCAGTTTAAACCAAAGCACTTAACATCACTGTAAGTATACAATGTCAAGTGTAACGTAATTGAATATTGAAATCTCAATGTGATGCGCAAAATATGCAGCAACTTTTTGAGGAAAAAGCCATTGTGTGTCATTTTTTTCTTTGAGTTTTGCTCATGCTAACAAAAACACATTTAACCAGTGACCTTTTTAAGCCCTTATCCCTGAATCAGCTAAGAGTAAACAGGGAATTATTGAGTGAAAAGGAATTACTGTGATAATAACAGTCTATCTTTTTAAGTTAGGATGACAAATCGGAGGTCAGAAACCGAAACATAATGGATTAAATTCAAAAAAGTACTTTTAACAGTGGCCTCGGTTCTTTCAGCTGTGGTGACTCAAAGAGAACTCTCAAAGAAAAGCCCCCGTTATACCGAACAAAGACTTATGTTTTTAACACACCATGCCTCTGGATCTGCACTGAGACACTTTTTCAGCGTATTCTGTATTTAATTTTTGTACTTCATAGTCTGACTCTCTTCCTTTCACAGTCAATTTGAATGCATGTTGTGAAACAAAACAATGCATTGAGTCCAATCTTTCCACTGCTTGCCTCAGTCTGAGAGACAGCTGTCCACGCTAATTCTGATGCTAGCTGGAGTCCTTATAAACAGTTTAGGAGAAAAAGAACACTTTGGATTTCCATTTTTCCTCCACAGCTTCTGCTTGATTGGAAAAAGTGTGCATGAATAGTTTCTATTTAAAATGTCCCTTTTCACTCTGTTCTACTCACTCCCGTCCCTTTCCCATTGTGTAACTGATGGAAATGTAAACGAATGGATGATAAGTTGTGTAGTGTTTTATGAAAAACCAAATAGCCAAACATAAAATTATGTGAATAAGGCAATAAATATATAATCAGCCACTAATGAGGCAAAAACTCAGGGACAGAATCATTTCTATACAAATACTGTTTAAGATAATTCATATGTAAAGGTTCAACTGAAGTGTTCGAACCTTACGCTGGTATTTCACAGACGTTAAAATAATTTTCTGTGATGAAAAACCTTAGAAAATGAGTTCACTTGTGACTGAAGCTGAATACAGTACTGTGCAGTTTAACTGTGTGGTTTTAACACGGTTGTAATGAGCATAATATCTATTTCATAGTCTCTTTATGAAAATACAACTTAATTAGTACAGAGGAATATTGTGTACAGATGTAAAAACTCACAAAAAATATAAACTACGAGGGTTGTACAGGAAATAGGCAGTATTTAATGGGATGCCAATAAGACACAGAGGGAAGGATGGAAGGATGGAAGGAGGGAAGGTCACACTAAATAATAGATCCTTCAGTCTGATTTTTTTCTGAAATTCTTGTTACTACTGTTCTATATTTCACTTATATTTTATTACAGAGACTGAGACATGCATGTGTACATTATAATATATCATTACACTCTTAAGAAAGCAACAAACCTGTGTGTGCCCTGAAAATTTTGCACAATACTACATGTTGTCACATGGTGTATCTACGCTCTTAGTTAAAATAGATAAAACAGAACCATCTCTATAGGCTTTTTGTGATTCAGATACTGCATGAAGATTGTTGGAGCAAACAGTCAACAGAGCCAAGAGATTAATACTGACTACATGTAACTCTCTGTGAGCCTTCACTATGAGCACAGAGTCTGAGATATTTCAGTATTTTGAACATTATGCATATGTAATATAATAGGTTCAAACATAAAATATAGGCCAGATTTACTAAAGGTTTGCGTGCATCAAAACGTGTGCAAAACGGTGTGGGGGGGGTTTCCTCCATAAGTACCGCAATGTAACGCAACTCTAACCCTCTCTCTCAAAACTCCTGGCAACTTTAGATTTCCTTGCGTCTGGATCATAGGATCGGACTGTTACCATTTGTGCTAGTATGTTTCCAGTCCATTGTCTCCATTGCGCAGTGCTGTTCATCAAACACGCAAAATTCTCATTTAAATAGGGTGGTCTCTAACACGTTTGCACATGTGGTCACTTGCGCAGGAAATCTTGATAAATCACCCACTAACTGCGGTCTAACCCCTCATGTAAAATTCTAGATGCACACGCACATTATTACAAGCAAAATCGGGTCTTAGTAAATCTGGCCCTATATGAGCAAATGTATGGAGACTCATTGAACCTAGGTGTTTTATTGCTAACAGGGGCTATGCTAAAAACAATATCCACTTTTACAGAGATCCCACCTTTTTTTTCAAATGAGTAACAGAGGCTGGACTTTTACACAGCTGACCTGCATTCCAGAATCAAACGGGGCAGTGATGCAGCACAGCATATAGTGTAACGTAAAACATGGGCGTCTGAAATACCTAGAATATGATGGTGTTGCTAACCTCTCCAGAGTTAGCCCATCTTTCACTGTTCCACAAATGTTAGCATGGATAGAGTTCTCCACCTGGTGACAACACTTCGCAGATCTCAGCGTTTCCCACTTCGGCATCTTTCTGGTTGCAGTGATGTGTTTGTTTTTAAATCGTCCCAGTGTGGGGGTCGCACACACAATACGTCTTTGTTTGTGGAATAAAGAGGTGTTCCTTTTCCATAGTGTTCCAGAATCATGATTCCACTTTTATCATGGCTCTGTTACTACCTCCAGGGTGTTACAAAGCCAAGATAAAGGTGGAACCAAATGATCCACCATTTCATTTACACAGATGTCATTCTGGGATAAAGGTGAAATATACCCTTAACAGAAGTGCTGTGTAAAAGGGGCTGGGAGTTGCATTCATGGCACCTTGGAATGGCTGCGTATTGAACCTCGCTGGTTGTCCATCGTGAATCTGCCCTTTAATCTACCTTCCCTCCATCCAACTGTCATGTGTCCTGTTTGTCATTTTTCTGTGCTTATGCTTA
>JAPTGZ010000009.1:16182901-16204332 GCA_029814645.1 Fowleria isostigma
CTTAAGTAGCTGGGATAGGCTCCATGCGACCCCCGTGACCCTAGTGAGGATAAAGCGGGTTTAGAAAATGAATGAATAAATGAATATTTGCGAATATTTTTAAGGCGAGACACGGCAGGCAAAAACAATGATTTTTCATGCAGTGGTCAATTTTGAGATTTTGGGCTAGTTTACTCCTTCAGTGTGTGTTCTTTCAAGCTGCTGTAAAAAAAACCAAAAAAAAAAAACCATTGAAACTATACAATTGACATGTTTATTTTATTACAGTTTGTTTACTTGTGGCATTAAGTTTTTGTCAAATTTACCAGGAAGTTGGCATTCCAATGTGACATACTGAGTTTGGTCTGTTTACTGAAGTCTGTCATGACCAGTTTCACGTATGTACAACAAACCGTACACTTATACACTTAGCAGTATTAGGATGATATTGACAGAGGGATTTGTTAATAAATCATCCCTGGCCTGATTTATTTGACATTTTAATTTTAAAAAATATGGTTAAAATCTATTTTTTGAAGGCTATGGGCAGTATGTTTGGATTTCCTATGTAATAGAAACGGATATCCTGAAATCCTTCTATAATTTTGTTTTCATCTTGGCTGTAAACAAAATAAAAAAATCATTTGCACCTAGATTATTATATGTTCAGATCTATCCACCAAAAATCTTGCAAAATCACACATATTTAATGAGATGTCTAATTTGCATAATTAAACTTACAAATTTCAGAAACTGGCAATACATTTTTTTTATTCATACTTGTGTAAATAATCAACTGAAGAAATTTTATGGTTTCACCAAGGTTTCATGGTGATATCTATTGTTAAAAATTTTATTCTATTCAACTGGAGTGTCTTGTCTTAAAAGCATATGAATGAATGGTTGGAAAAAGTCACTCAAAATAAGTTTCCTGCACTTGCACATTAAGGTTTTCTTTTTATATATTTCTAAAATGGAAACCAGGTACCACGGACATTATATCTAAACATGATGGGGATAACTGTTGGCTTTTTAAGTGGGGTTGTGACCCAACCCACAAGAAGAACAAGTAACTGGAAGATTTTGGAACAGTTGTGACCCATGCCTCTGCCTCTTAAGTTTATACTTGAATGGACTTTAATATGCATAAGTAAATTTGTCCAGTTTAGCATATGATGTTCCCGGATAGTAAGCTGACTGAGTCAATGTCAAAGTAATAAATGCCTAAATCTGTTAATTAATACATAAATCTGGGTATCCGAATGTCAAACTCATGGAATTGAATCAAGACAAACATCAAGCTGATAAACTGTGGGCATTTTTTTTTCATAATTTTGGTCCATCATTTGCTACATCATACTTCTGTTATCTGCTCTAAATACCAAACTATTACTACTACTACTACTACTACTAGTTTTGTTTTGTTTTTTTCCTTCACATTTTCTTTATTTGGGTTTGACATGGGCTTTATCACATGAAAAACATGTAAAACTGTCTTTTTTTTTTTTTTTTTTTAAAGCTGTGAGCAATTTTTATTATATTTTTAGCTAGAATTTGCCTGCAGTCAATCATTTCAGCCTGATATTAGCAATCTGCCGCTATCATGATTTAAGCTGCCAAACTGATATGTCATTCTCTAGTCGAAACTCCTCAAAACATGCTCTTTAAATGCTATCTGTGTAAGTTTTCTTTTCTAAGTTTTCTTATAAAGTAAAGGACAGTGTTATGACTATTATTAACTGAGTCACCGAGGACATGGGAGACTGAAATAAGGGGACGATAACCCAGAAAAGTGAAATGAAAACTTAATAAAAAAAAAAAAAACATGTAAAGTTCACAACACATATACTTTTAAATCAAACAATCAAGACCACAAATGAATAAAATGAGGGCAAGAATGAGAAAAAAAAAAAAATGGGGATAACGGCCCGGGGATAGAGACGGGGTAAAAATGAGTGGGAAAAGTGCTGTGGGAAGCAGCAGTAGAGGTTGTAATTAACCAGGGGTTAATGGAGGTGGCTAATTGTCCCCCACATGTATAGGTAGGCTTTCTGCTTGGCTACATTACAATTAAAAAACCACCCTCCTAATGATAGGGAATAACAATTAACTGATAATTAGAAATATACTAGGACGACACACTAGCCGGGCCTGCGCAAGTGTGTGCGTTAAGAAAGATTTCATATGCTTCCAAGCCTTTTATTGTTAATGTCCATGCAGTGAATTGAATTATATCTTTTTTTGCTTTAATTCCTTAGTCAATTAACCTACATAAGAAAAGATAAATGCTCTTCCTTAAGTTATCATTGCCTTTTGTCTCTCCTGTCCCCTATTTACCCTTTTTCTCACTCGTTCCACTTGCTCTGCAGTTTATCCTCCTCTTCCTCCTCCTCCTCTTCCTCTTCCTCCTCACTTTTTTTTTTCCTCTCTTGTGCTGATCACGTCCAGCGCTAACAGGCAGACTTGTTAGAAAAATTCCCTTAATTGTTAAGTTATTCCGTCTCGTCTTTGATTTTTTTTTTTTTCCCCTTGTTCGTTTTTAGTCTTTTAATTCTTCCATTTGTTCCCCCACCTGAAAGCTTTTGTTTTTCCTCCACCTAATTACTCACCCTCTTCCTCCTCTTCTCTTCTCTCCTGTCCTGTCCGTAATGACGGTAATCATAGAAATAAGGAAGGTGTAATGATGATGAAAGTCAAATCTCTGAAGTCAATCCCTCATCCTTAGCGGAGGCCAAATTATATCCCGCTGTCTTGTAATGGCATCTTGAATGGCTGCCATTGAAGCTGAACGTAACCTCTTCACTTCGCCTCGGAAAGATCACCTTTACCAAACACTTTCTTACACTCAGATCAGCCCTTTCTGCCTTCGCTCCCTCTGACTCATAACAGCACACAATTTCCTCCTATGCTAAGCCTGTGGGGTTTTTTTTTTTTTTTTTTTCCTTCTTCTGACAGTTGTAGACAACTTCACAGCACCATTTGTTGATTGGAGCGGTTAAATGTACCAATTGCCTCTCGTGTGCCACATGTCTCTGACATTTTAGTTGATTGCATTGAGTCATCAGTGGTTCCTTTTTGAAGAGTTACACGTAAAAATGCCTCTACGATGCTACTTTTGTTCTGACATTTTCCCTTTATATTTCATACTTACTTTATCCTCTCTGCCTCCACCCTCCTCTCCGTTTATCTGTCAGATCTCCAGTATATGTGCTACAGTCTGTGCATCTTTGTCCCTTTCTCCATCCGTATGCCTGTAATTTCTAAGTTCTCAAGAGCACAACGGTAGGTCATCCAATCATATGTGTGTGTGCTTTGCAGGTACTTGTGTATGTCCCTGTGCGAGTGCATGTGTGTGATTGAATCTAGCATGCCTGCAGAGTCAGTAAATGAGGTGTGAAAGTACCCTCCTCATATGTAGCAATCAGTCAGGCTGAGATGAATGAAATAGCTGTTGTCCATTAAACATCCTTTACAGAGCTCATCTGAGCTTCGCACAGAAATGCATCAGATGTGCTATTCACACCCTCTCCACATTTAGCTCCGTGCAGCACTGGTGTGATACCGCCACAAGAAATCGATGCTATGCAGTGTTAAGTGTGGCATGTGTACGTTATATGAACCTCGTGTTCGCCGCGCACATGGATGTTGTTTTAGCTTTAGCGTTTTCTTCATTAATTCATTTACATTGTGGTGAGGGGGGAACTCTGTGATGGTAAACAACCTGCTGAACATCCGCCGAGCCTCGTAAAAGTTAACAAACTATCATCTACCCTTAATGAACAGCAAGATGCCTCCTCCGTATTGCAGCCGCTAACAAATGCACATAGAAATACACACCTTTCTCATCTTTATGCTCAAAAAGACACAGGAGCACAGCTGCCTCTGCGTTCACGTGGACACACCCTCTAAGACCATTTTCATTTTTATGAAGCCTTTGGGAGCGTCTACACATTAGATACCTAATGTAGCATTGTATGCACAAAACGACACCAAATGAATATTCATACTGAAGCTATTTTGATGTGGCTCTGATTTGTGACTCCTGTCTGTCTGCGGTAACTTATGTTTTCTGAATAAGGTTCGAGGTACATTTTATTGTCTCCTGTGGGAGGAATTTGGCTTGGACAAGGCACAAGCAAGCTGCACAGCAAGACGTAAGACAAACACATAAAACACATGACCTATAATAAATAAGTTAAAATAATTTTCAACATAATAAAAGAAAATAAAAAAAACCTAAAATGCATACACACCCCATACATCCATACATACATCCCTTCGTGCACCACCATAAGCTACCTCCCCTTGGTAGCAATAAGGACTTTTTTTTTTTTTTGATTAAGATCTTTTTATTCAAGTTTTGTCTGTATAGCACATTTTTTATGGTCTTTACAGAGAGCTGAAGTAAACATAGGTGTAAATCAATCGCAGCTAGCACCATAGAAAAGGAAAAAAAAAAAAAAGCAAAAGAGAACAAACAACAGACTAAACATAAAATATAATAAAAAGTTTGCTGTGTTAATAAACTGCACCTAAAAAGCAAGTATTTACAGAGTCTGGAATATTTTTAGGAAAGGACCCCTCACTTTCTGGAATGATAATGACCTTCTGACAGACAGAGATCCAAAAAAAGGATGCATATTTTTATTTAGGGTCAGTACTGTGGCTATTCAACAGTGAAAACAATGAGGAGAGTTGATGAACTAAATGATTGCAGTTACTTTGGAACACACATATTTATTCATACAACTGTTTCATGCATTCATATTATTCAGTGAATTTGTTGAAGAAGTTTCAGCTTTATGTCATGTTTCCCCAGCTCACACACTCATAGTTGATACAAATAGTGCAGTATAGTATGACATTCTCGGGCTACAGATCCACTTAATTCCCCTTCTACCGAGCCATACATACATCTCATGTGTGCTGTGTGAGGTGCTGCAGGCTTGGTATACCCTCCAGGGAAAATCAAGTGCAGCCCGAAAGTGTTTGAAATGTTTAATACCATAGGGAGCTCAGTTTTTCTATCTTCCTCTGAATCCAGTCCTCACAGACTGTGTGCGTTTGTGAGTGCCAGCATGCACACACACTCGGAGGCCTGACGTATTATCCTGGGAATGGCTCGTTTTCTCTATAGACTCCCCAGGGTGAACTCTGTTAATACTCTGTTATGTGTGGGTTTGTGGATATGTATGTATTGGTGTGTGTGTGTGTGTGTGTGTGTGTGTGTGCGAATGTGGTCGGGTGCGCACTGCGTGAGCTGGTTTTGCTTCACTTGAACCGAAACCTCTTCTGTCTGCGCCATACATGTTATATGCAAGTAAATTCACAGTTTCCCACCGAATTAGTTTCTATTTGTGGCAGCATCACACCTTATTTTTTTCTGGTGAGAATATATGCCATCCTAAAAATGCGAGCAGAATTAATAGGACGTATTTGCCCTTTGTCTTTGGGAAGAAGGAAACTAAACTCTTTTTTTTTTTTTTTTATCTGCTCTCTTATTTTATATGCTCTTTTCATTCCTATCTGATTTGAGGGAGTACATATCAGATGCTTTGAGCTAAGCCCGTTAACATAGATCCTTTCTGGTGTGTGTATGCGTGTGTCTATCTGAGCCGATCGAGCAAAGATGAAAGGGTTGTGTGTCTGTTTGTGTGAATGAGACAGAAATGCCTGGTGCGAGGAAAGAAAAAATGGCAGGAGAAGAGAGAACCCGCATTACACTGCTTTAAACACTCTTAGGACTGAAAGAAAAAGAGAGGGGAAAAAAAAAAAAAAGAACAAAACATTTGCACTTATTCATGATTGGTTTGTTTAACCGGACTAAATTCTGCTTTGAGCTGATTACTTCATTCAGACACTTTAATTTTTGCCACAAGGCACAGTCGAGCGATGCGTATCTTCCTCATCACAGCGTCGTTTTCACTTCAGACTCTCTAAACTGTCTGTCAGCGGCAGTCAGACACTGAAAAGGCCTCAACTCCACAGGGATCAGAAACAAGAGATCCATATCAGTGGAGTGTGTGATCATCAGAGGATGGGATGAGCGCTGTCACACACAAATGACAAATAGATTATGGGAATGAAAAGGCATTCTCTTGTACGCTGTAAACTAATTCCTGGGTACCTTTAGCTCTATTTATTTGCTCAAGCTTGCATCCTGTCTGATGAGATGCCCGAGCGGCACTTTGCAGTTTTTGAATGTACAGTTTTAAGGCAATTTGAGGACTAAATTTACAGAAACCATAAGAATTACTTCTGAGTCAAATTTTACTGTAAACCAATGGTTCTCAGTCATTTTCTGTTGATAACCCCCCCCTCTGAGGATGAAAAATCTCCAGGTCTCCCTCAACCCCAACAACATTGTAATAGTGGTGCAGTTATAACTTCATCAATATTGTAACTATACTGTTGGGTTTTTCTTGAAGAATAGAATAGAATAGAATAGAATAGAATAGAATAGAATAGAATAGAATAGAAGTACTTTGTTAATTCCAAACTAGGAAATTGGATAATTTGTTGTTTGAATTAAATATAACTCAGATTTTTGCTAAATTATATAATAATACAAATAAACTCAACCAGATTGCTCCCTGAGACAATATTTATCCAAATAAAAATAGGAAATGTACAATTATCTTACAACTATGACAATAAAGTTACTTTTTTTTAGAACAACACACGCATTTTGTTAACAGAGGTGAAAATTTGAATAATATCAGTGGCTTCAAGGATAAAGTACAAACTGTCCAATCTGTGCAAAAACACAAACATGTCACTATTTTTTTCCAGTCTAATCCTTGTCCATTCTCCAAACCTAAACTTTTTGTCTAGTCTTAGTGACAGATCACCATGGCAGTAGATTTATTTGTTGTACATCCCTAAAATAAGTCCAGGGTGCACCAATGCTAAAACATTAGTTCCACCTGATACATGTTCTAACCTGAAGAAAAAAAACAAAAAAACACCCAGGAGTGATCCCATGACCCCCTGGCAAGCCTCCGCGCCCTCCCTAGGGGGGCCCGCCCCACAGTTTGAGACACTGCTCTAAACCATCATCTGATAATGTGAGATCTGACTGAATTGTCTTAGCTGAGCAAAATACAAGGTAAAAACACATGGCTTCATCACTTTACTGTTTCATTTGTAACATTGAGAAATGATCACCAGTAAGAAATCAGATAGTTCGTAAATATATGTAATAAAGATTAATTTGAGCGTTCAAAAGCGACTCCATGTTGTGCAGAGAATTAAATGAAACATTTTTATTATGGCATATTGTAAGCTTCGGGTACCTCAATAATGGTACCTCCCTGTGGTGCCGATTTATACCTATGGATTTCATACATAATGGTAAACCCAATAACCCCCTCATTAAAACGTTTATATTAAGTAGAGGATAATTATCAACGACGGAAGCCATAAGTGCTTGGAAATAACACATAGGCACACAGTCCTTCAATCTGCTCCTCATTCACTTTGAAAACATAAAAAAAAAAGATATAAAAGCATGTTTCTTTGCATGCTTTTCTTTCACTTTTCTCCCACACATACAGCACTCTGATTTCTGTCACCAATCAAGCTCCATTTTCCAACCAAATTAATTCTTGCTAATTTGGAGCTTCCAGTGGTCAACCCCCTGTGGTGTGCTCTAACTGAGCTTTGTCTTTGTGTGTATGTGCATGCACACATATGCTTTTGTGTCTGCATATGAAGTAGGGAACATTCTACAATAGATCTTAATTGAGAAGACGGACTGCAATCAGCACATTCTTGTAGGAAATCATTAAATCATTTCTTCCTCCCCTCTCTTTTTCTGTCTCTCCTACTTGTGGTGATTAGCATAGTAATGATAGCATCCTGATTATGTCCGTCAGAAAAAATCTGACATCTGTGGTCTCTCCAGCTCTTTTCCTACAGAAATAAAAGGGAATAATAAAAAAAAAATCTATTAATTAATGTAGCGTATTAAAAAAAAGTGTCAGTCTTGTAATTGCTCTGAATAAAATGTGAGAGAAGGAACAATAAAATTTATTAGAACGCAAAGTGTTCATGAAAATTTTTTATCAGTTTTATTTCCTTGTTTGCCGTTGAATGACGATCTCTGAAGAAATAAAACTATTGCTTGTACTTGTTAACATGGTTACGTTAAATTTTCCTATTTTTCAGTCCATACTTTATCAGACCTTTTACTAATTTGAACTCGTATTCTGGCACAAATTCATTGAAAGCCTCGGATTCCTAAGAAGAGTGTTAAGTTCAAATGTAGACAGTACTGTATGTAGACAGACTGTATAACTCTTAGAGAAAACACAAAGAGGTCACATATCCTTATGGAGATAATTATGAGTTTGTGTATCTTCTAAATAATTTCTTTTTATTTTTTTACCTTTTTGATCTTATATGTAGGCCTGCACACTTTGGAGAAAGCTCTTGATTTTCCCGACATAAAGAACTCCGACTGAAGCAGTCTTGACCCTGCGCACTATGAATCCTAGTGGGTTCATGATGAATTCTCTAAATTTATTTTTCTTTCTCTAAGAAATATAAAGTAAGAGAATGAGGCCATTTATTGAAGATGGCCCGAGGTGAAAAGATTGTGGGTAGACGCACAAACGTTAATGGAAGCCACATTTATTTAAAACTGACATTTATCCACTGTCGTTGTCAGTAGTTTTAGTGTTTGTCTTGACTGAACTTTGCAGCTGCATAAAAAATAATCAGACATTAAATCGATGTCCTGAGATTCATGATTTCTATTGTTCATAGATACCCATTATTAGGACCTGCAGCCCTTTTGTTTTGGGCTTTTTCATCATCGCAGACATTTGCTCACTGATTACATGTCACATATCTGGCACTTCTAGATCTCTGATAGATTCCAGTTGGATTTATTTCAACTTTAATTCATGCTCATAATTTGTTCGTTACTCTCCGTCATCCTCCATACATTTAACAACTGCAACTCTTTATTTATTTTCTCTCTCCCTCTCTGTCCTTTCACTTCCTGTCTCTCTCGTCTCATTAGGAGATGGCTAAGATCCTGAACCATCCTCGCGTCTACGCTTTCCTTCATGTTCCCGTGCAGTCCGCCTCCGACAGTGTCCTCATGGACATGAAGAGGGAGTATTGCGTCAACGACTTCAGACAAGTGGTGGACTTCCTCAAAGAACGGTAGAGTAACATACTGGGCCAGATCGTATAAGAGCCTAATTTGCATGTACTAGTTTGTGTACTAATTTGCGTGTACAATCTGGAGTTTTTTCATGTGGGGTTGAACTGCGGTTTGAGGGTGATTTATCAACATGGCCTGCACAAATGACCACAGGTGCTATCATGAATAATTTGTGCAATGGAGACAGTGCACTGGAAGCATACGCCAGTGCTGATGGTAACAGTCCGTTACAATGCTCCAGACTCAAGGAAATTTAAAGTTGTCAGGAGTTCTGTTTCATATATTGTAACAGGTAGTGCATACTGATAGTAAATCAGTTTGTACTGTTTTTTTTTTTTTTTGTGTGTGTGTATGCAGTGAGTTTGCATATGTTTTTACTACACGCAAACCTTTAGTAAATCTGGCCCGCTGTTTTCCCAAGTCTTGCGGTTTTCTGCTTTTCATTCACACATACACACTTTACAACACAGCAAATGTGATCCATAAATGTCACCCTTTGTTGGCATCCACATTTGCGGCTAAAGCTTTTATTCGCTTTCTATATCAACAAGTTCAGGAATTTATTGATAGAAAATAACCTTCCTTTCCCTAGAATTAAATGAGTTGTCTGTATATTTCAACGTGAGAGTATGAGGCATTTTTGCTCCATTTGGTTTAACAGTATAAGTAGAGATTTGTAAGGCTCAACATCTAACCCACATCACAGAATAGACATTGATTTTCTCTGTGTATAGTTAGATGATCATAAGACTCTTATACTGAGTCTGTGGAACGTACCAGAACAGTGGTCGGCTGAATTCTATTGGTCCAGAGCCTGTTTTCAATGTCTATATGTTCACATACATGCCTTTAGATATTGAAGATTAAAAGCATTTCAAAGCACATACTTTGCTCTAAGCAGATGAGCTTCATGTGCAATCAGTGCATTTCATGTAGTTGGTTCATGTGGGTCAACATTCAAGCCATAGGTTTTAGAATAAATTATAAATCTGACGAATTCAGGTCATGGCCAAGCTCGCTATAGCTTGTGTATTTTATTGGTTTAGTAGAAAATTTAAAATAATTGTTTTTGGATACATGCGTTAGGATTAATGCACTTAAAGTAGACCAAAAAGTGACCCTTTCAGGCAGCTGCACTGGTGGCACTGGCATGACATCATGTGATATTTTGATGTTTTTTGTGAGATCACAGGACATAACAGTATGAAACAAAGAACATCTTGTTTGGATATGATGTGGTACAATGTGAATAGTGGAATCCTAAGGAGTTGAATAGAGGAAGTCAGACATTATGATGGTAACATCATGATTCGGGACTGTGTAAAGGATGGATTATAGATTCTACTTCTACAATCTGAAGGAGAAGACATCCCATTTGTGGGAAAGCTTGGTCAAACAGCTGTGATAATGAGCAACAGCATCTTTTATCTATTACATGAATCAGATTAAGAACTGAGAGGTGTCCAACAACAGGCAACTCAGTCTTACCTGTATGCCTATTAGTTTTTGGAATCACAGTTCAGTCTAGGTTGTTCAGCTATATTATGGGTACTATAAATGAGTTTTATAACAGTGCCTCTAAAGCAGCTTCTTCAGAACTTATTGTGGAATTGCTTCATTGTAACTTCAAAGGATGTACCCACTTTGTACTTAGTGTAAATATTTCTGTTATGCTACCACTCCACTTTTGTTTCACCTCAAACTGTGTAGAAACTCTGCCAAACCCAATGCATCCCACTGGTTTGTTCTGCTCTGTTCTGTCTGTCTCAGTTTCTCTGATGGTGATTTTATGGTTTATTTTCCTCAGTCTCTCCTTTTTGGTTGTTCATCATTAGTAATAGACATACCACTATAGATATGCTATGAGTATCAAGATGGGTTTTTTTTTCTTCAAATCAGGGATGTCAAAGTGATATTAGATCAGAGGCCACATACAGACCATAATAGTATCATAATAGCTTATGAATAACTCAAAATTTTTCTCTTCGTCAAGGTTTATTTATATAGCACATTTAAAAACAGACATGACTGCCTTAAACTGCTCTACATAATCATGAAAAAATAAAAATCCATGCTTCTGTTCATGCAAAAAGTAAAAATTAAATTATGAAAATGTTAACTTTTAAAAACTATCCTTTCACAAGTAAATCCAAATAACAAAATTTCTTAAGGAAAATAAGTGCAATTTTACCAAGGTCTTATAATCATCATTAGCATCAAATATGTCTGCATCATTTGCAAATAATATCAGCTTAATCAAGATAGATACCTTAAAGATATAATTTATATACAAATTAAATAGCCCAGGACCCAAAATCAACCCGAGGGACCCCACAAGCTATGCTTCAACATTCTGACTTAAACTCACCCATCTTGAATAACTGTCGTCTCCCACTTAAATAGCCTTGGATCCAAGTCAAGCCACTCCCCTGATGCCATATTTCCTCAAATTTTTTCAAGCAATAGTGTATGATTAATTGTGTCGAATGCTTTCTATTTAAATCAATAAATCTCCAACTGCGAGCTTTTTACTATCAAAGGAGTTTGTGATGCGTCAAGAAAGTCCATTGCCATTGATGTTTTTGACCTGAAGCCATTTTGTTTTTCATTAGGTATCTTGTGTTTGTCAATAAAATGTACTAATCTATTATTAAAAAGTTTCTCTAAAGTTTTTGAAAGTTGTGGGAGCAGAGAGACCAGCCTGTAGTTTGTAAAGATGTGTTTGTTTTCGCTCTTCTATTTTGGTTTCACTTTAGCTGTTTTCATTCTATCTGGAGAAGTTCCTTTAGGAAATGGTACATTAAGGGTTTTAATACGTTATCTAATTTTAACAATACTGTATTTGAGCTTATGGATCTCTATATACACAACACGTTTAGTAACAGGCATAATACTGTTAAAATTCAGGAGTTAGGAACTAAAATGACTTTGACCCTTGACTGTTAATATCTTCATTGTAATTTTTGTTCTCCACAAATTCATCCCAGAGCCTCTGGTGGACCCTTGCTTTGAATGTTTCTTCTGTTTCTTTGCACCCGGTACTTGTTTTTATCTATTTTTTTTCCCTCTTTTCTAGACGCCGTGTGTCGTGTCGATGACAGGTCCGTAACTTGAAGGTTTTTCCTTTTCTTTTCCTCCAGAATTGAAAGCCTAGCCATTCCTTTTAATCTCTCCTTCTAAGTTCCCCCTGAAGAGGCTTTCAGAAGTTGAGGAGTGTTACTACTATAAACACAAACTCAGATGCTTATCGGTGTGTGGCTCTGCATCGCTTGGAAGGCGATTGTTTAGCCTGAAGTGACGACCTCGCTCCCTATCTCAGGTGAATTATGTGTTCAATAGAAACTTAAACACAGGTACACCGATCCAGCAGAAATAGTCACAGCTGACACAAAGAACCCAAACGCACACCCAGAGACAACCCCGACACCTTGTTTACATAACCTGTCTGGCTACCCTCCTGTGTATCTTTGTTTACCGCGTGCATGGTCATTTGATTTCTGGCTTCTGTTACTCGCACACGTTCACACTAAATCACACACTTAGTGGTGTTTGTTTGTGTGAAATCAATACCAGCACGCATCCAGTGGTCTGACCCATTTGGCTGCAGCAGTAATAGCTGGGGTGCAGTTCAGGGTCTGGGAGAGAGTCCAGGGTTTCTGACAAGCCAAAGAACACACCCGCCGTGGCTGTAATTGTGTGTTTGAGTATGTGACAGGGAGCTGGAGCATGCACGTGTGAAAGAAACGTCGAGAAGGGAAGCCTTTGCATGGATCCATGTCCAAAGATACATGCAAGTTAGGAAGTACAAGATGATTATCATAAGGCAGCAAATGTAAAGATGACTTATGGACAACAGGAAGTATTTTTCAGAGCTCCCCATGACTCATTATTTTTAAGGATGTTTTTTTACTGTTTTGTCTTCTGATAATCAGATTATTCTGGAATATGGAATATGTAACTATAATATAGTCATTTTTGTTCATTTGTTTATTTGAATTCCAAAAGTCAGGACAGAACTGGAATAACCTACAGAAGGAGATAAACTAAAGGAATTGGTCTGTTTTAACACATTAAAAGTCATTTTAAAGGAATGGGAAAAGGATCCATCTGGATGTAGATGTTTTTCTAACTGACTGATTTGGACTAAGCACAAAACGCAAAAATGCTACACATGTCGATGAATAATGTAAAAACTAAGAGAAGAAAGAAACAAAACAAAACACACATATGAGGAAAAAAAAGAAAATACACCACGACCGTCATAGCCCTTCATCTATATATTGTTTAAGACCGTTCTTTATATCTTTGTTTAAACTGCTGTATGTTGTTGGAGCGTTGCTTTAGTTAAACTCCTAAACTGTTCCATAGTTGAACCCCACGCACAGACACACATTTTTACCTTGTGAATCCACATTTCATAACAAATAGCAACGATGTACAGCCAATAGATAGAATGCATCGATACAAATTAAGCAACATATTTTGTCTATTTTTTGTCAGTAATGCGTGTCCTTTTCTGTCTGTCACATCACATTGATCTGTAAAATCTAATGTAGCTTACTCTTGTCCTCACAATAGGCTCTTTGTGTGCATCTCAGTGAGTCATAAAGTGCTTTTACTGATTCACTCTCCTTTTCACACTAGCGTTTTTATCTGAACCTGAACAATCAGAGGTGAGAGGGAAAGGCCTGTGTGCGAGAGGGAGACCATTAAGTTAAGACTGTTAACGTCTGGCAATTAGTCCTTTGTTGAGTCAGATGAAGTTCACCTCAAGAAAGAGACAACCTTGTGCAGGTATGCGTAAGGTTCAGGCTTATCTGTCTGACACACACATAGCAGAAGACAAATGTATTTCGCTTTACAAGCAACTCAAAGCCACCAACGCTGCCGAGTTCACCAGGGGTCAGATGCCTCTGGCCTTCCTTATCAGAGCAAATAAGCACACAGACAACAAGACCTCCCTCTTTGCCGTCTTTCACCGTCGACGATCTTAAACTCCTGGATGATCTTGAGGCAACAATTAACTGCCGCCTTCTGAAATTGTGTTTAGGCAGTGTTTTTTTTTTTTTTGCTCTGCCCAGGCAGGTATGCGGCGTCAAGGTTTTCTTCATGTTCTGTGCTTTGAAAGCAAATCTGAACAAACAGATACCACCAGCATTGAGTTTATAGAGTCACCTGGCTGCAAAACAAGGTCGTTTTTCCACACTTATACCTGAAAAAAAAACAACAACAAAAAAACCCAACACAATACCTGAAAAAGAAAATGTAAAAAAATTGCAGATTGTATTCATTTCTGTCAAGTTTCAAGGGTGCATGGGAAGTTTGATCAGTTTAGTGAGAAGCAGTAGAAAATATTACCACAATAAATGCAAATATAATAGCAAGCAGTAAAGTAATGTTCTTTTTAACCCATAAGGACCCAGTGTGACATTTGTAGCACTTCCCAAATTACTTTTTCTCTATTACTTTTTCTATCTGTTTGTGGTTTTTCACCATTTATTGTAATATTATACTTTTTGTATTTTGTGTTTTTTCAATGAAAATTAGGTATTTTGCAAAATTTAGCTTACTAATTATGTACATGTTCATAAAATTTTAGAATAAAGTTGAGTATAATTATATCAATAACAGAGAAAACTGAAGAAAAAGTGACTTTTTCAGCAAAATCTATCATTAACTAAACATAAACCCAGTGTGTCTATTCACTGTCATTGATCCAGCTCCATTGGTTTTACAGGGGAATCAATGTTGTAGAACACAATGCTGTTTCCATGGTAACTACGGAGCCTCTGAACATCCAAATGGGTCATATCTGATGACCATGAAAAAATGAATTACTGCACTTTACACCAGTTATTTACACGTAGTAGTGGATCAACAGGGATTAAACAGTTTAGGCCACTACATTATTTTGGTAGATGGTGGATGTTTGGGTCTTTATGGGTTAAAAAGGGTAAAATATCAAGAACATTTAATTTTGAATTGACACAAAAGTACTACTGTGTCTTTACGGGTTAAACAACTGAGTAGATTTTAAACATAAATCAATAACTGTAGAATATTCCGCTGAAAGTAAACAAAGAAACTACGCGCCTTTTATTAAGTCTGTTTATTTCTGCACCAAAAAGGATGCAATCACTTTCCTCTGGGGAAATAAGGAGAAACAGAATTTTTCACCCTGATGCTCGTACGACAGCTTGTCCGAACGATTTGATTGCTTCGACAGTGGAACGCGCAATGAGTTTGGAGGTCTCTTGAAGGTTGAATGCCCAAATAATCTGTCAGCGGGAGCTCGTTCACACTGATCAAATCTAATGGCAAATGAGGACCTCTCTGACCCTTTTGCCCATTGAAACGTGTAGATGAACTGGTGGAAGGAAAATCAATTCTCTTCTTCTCTTGCTTAATATCAGGGTCGTTATTAAAGAAAGACTGACGCTTGTAATCATTGAGAATGACATAGGAAAAAAAAAAAAACCCATGTAGATTAGTATTTAAGAAATTAAAGAGCATTTTAATAGTAATTCTTTTCCAGCCAATATTGTATTTAGTGTCTGTCTCTTACACAGCGTGAGTTTTATTATTCCATTTCCAGGTTTATAACATTATTTTCTTATTATGCACTACTCCATTGTTCTGTGCTTTAATATTTAGCCTTGGTACACTTTTTGCTCAAGTCATCCACAGAGAAAATTTGCATTAAATTTGGTCTCTTTTAAGTGACATAATACCTAATTTATCCAAGTTGTTGTAACTGATTTATTTCCCGCTGTGCATAATTCTAACAATCAGTAGAACAATTATTTCATTAAAATGGTTAATTTGTTTCCGTCTGCCAACACAGACCATATTTTCTTCACTCTTTTCCCTTCTCTCTCGGCTGCTATCAATTAAAATCACATAATGAAGTCGAGTCTTTATGCAATAATGTATAGAGAAAATCCTGTTATGGTGGAATAAGGCTGTTACAGAGCGAGCCAACGTGGTCAGAGGATTCTCCACAGTTGTGTCATAGTTTGCTGTAATATCAGGGCTGATTTTTTTTTTTTTTTTTCTTTCCCTTCCCTCAACTACTCTGGAGGATTAAGTGTGTCTGAACCACAGGGGCCAAAAGATGAAATGCTCAGAAAGAACAGCGATGCTCTGCGAGTGGAGGATCGGTCATGTGAGCACAGGAGACGAATCTGGGCGTCTGACTGTATAACTTCGGGGTTAGCGGGGTCGGAGGGAAGAGCGCCGGGTTGGAAGCCATCATGTTACAAGAAAGCAGAGATGTGGGGGATGAATGATGGGGGAAGGGTGAGGGGATATGGAGCCTTCACCTGTGGTTCCTTGTAAGGTGGTGGGTTGGTTTCCCCAGAGGTCAGGGGTTAAAAGTGTCATCTGTCTCGGCCCATAGAGGCAGCTCTCTCAAGCGAAAAAACTGACACGCATACCTGTCAGCATTTTATTTATTTATATTTAAAAAAAAATTTTTTTGAAGCATAAAGTGACGACAGCTTCCAGTCACATTAATCTGTTACATATTCCTCACAGTGCACATACTTAAAAACACGTTCTCTATCAAATGTGGTACAATAAGACTTATACATTTCTGATTGTCCCACTTTCTTAGGGATTAAACTATTTTTTTTCTTTTTCAAACATCCAGAGAGAGAACAGCATGGATATATCTAGCCTTGTAAAGCATTCAATAAAAAATAAAGATTCCAAGCAATAATAATACAGAATAGAAGTAAAAAAGGACATATTATATCCGATAGTCTCCTTTTATGTAACCAAGGTAACATTTGGGATGTATTGTATCGCAGTTTCCTGTCAGCTTTTTAACTCATAAAGACCCAGCGCTACCTTTGTGTCAGTTTCCAAATGATATTTTCTCGATATTTAACCCAAACACCCACCATCTACCAAAACTACCTACTGATATAAACTGTTTAATACCTGTTGATCCACTAATACATGGAAATAATGGGTATTAAAGGCAGTTATTAATTTTTTTCGTGGTCATCAGATATGACCGGTTGGACGTTCAGAGGTTCTGTAGTTACTGTGGAAACACCGTCATCTTCTACAGCATTGATTCACCAGTAAAATCCATGAAGTTGGATCAAAGACAGGTTCAGTTAATGATAGATATGACTGAAAGACACTTTTTCTTCAGTTTTCTCTGTTTTTGATACATTATAACCCTCAATTTTGCTCTAAATTTTTATGAACATCTATATGATTAGTAAATTAAATGTTGGAAAATACCTGATTTTCACAGAAAAAACACAAAATACAGAAGATAATATGACAATAAATGGTGAAAAAACACTTAAAGAGGGTTAAATATAGAGGAAAAAAAATAATTTGGGAAGAGCCACAAATGTCACACTGGGTCTTTACGGGTTAAAACAAAAATAATATTTTTTGGGATTATTCTCTATTTTGAAAGAGTGACGTGATTATTAAAAGTAATAAGCGCACAGCAGAACTGCTCAGGTTTTCTGCAAATGCACAGCTGCGTTTTGAGTTTACAGATGTGGAGGAGTGAACGTGTGGAATGGTAAACAGGTGAGTAATCCTTGTAATGCCAGCTGCTATATGGTACAATGACCTTTGACCCACAGCCTGACCTCTGTTGAAGCTAGGACCCCCCATATAATATTCACTTTCAGCTTGTCCCTGCTCACTTTAATAGGTCTTTAAAAAGCTTTTTAAAGAGTTTATGTACACCCCCATGTATTTTAATGCATAATGTTAGTGCATAAAACTACTCCGACCTTTAACATAACCCTAACATACTCAATGCCTTCCCTGTTCTTTTTTTATTTTACTCTTGCTCTCTCCTTTAAACTTTCAACCTGTTCACCCCGTTGTAGCCTGCAGAAATTTTCCTATGGCAGCAGCTGACTTCATTTAATGAAGTACAATTATCTGAGTTTTGTTTTATATTGTCTTGATGTTTACCAAAAAAGGACCCAAGAGAAAATGCTATTACATGAGTTTTGTCTCTTTTCTCTCGCCCAGAAGACATTTCATTCTATGATTATCAGCGCATATGCAAACACAGCAACAGAGACAGCCGTGTGTCTGGGTGGTCTCTGGATCATTCAACCCATTAATAGTGTTGTTTTAAAGGCACTGGCTCTTATCTATGAAGTAAATAGAACATTTTATCACCTGGAATATTTTTAATTGTGCAGCTGGTCAAAGCAGTTAATGTTTGGATCTTTTTATACAATATTATGGGTGTAAATCTGGCTTTAGATGTTTGAGTTTTTGTGTCTTATTGTCTTACAAGTTTATCACCAGCCCCATTGTGTGATAGATTTAGTAAAAGTAGGGTGTGATGTATATGCAGACTGAATTTCAGGCTATGAATAGCATGTGTCATCTACGTGTCTGCTGTAGTTAAAGGAAATGACACTTAACTAATGGTCTCACTTTGACAAAAGTATCTGTATCCTAGGGCTGTCAAAATTAACACGTTAACACAGGTTACTCCATCATAATGATTTTAATTACTTTTTTTTTTTTTTTTAATTTTGGGCAGTTTGACTAAGTAGAGTTAACATCACACATGCACAAATGGTCAGTTGATCCAGTAGTGACAGGCAGCAGAACCAACCCATAAAGATGGAAAACGCTAAACAGCACGTTGGCTCTGGATGGGAAATTTGAGTTAAAAAAAAAAAAAGCCAAGATGGAACAGTTGTTTGAAGTTGTTTTGTTGAAACAGTTGAAGGTGTTTTAGAAACATGTTAAATGCGTATATATTCCCTTCTTTCTTGAGTCTGTTTGCTCATGCAAAATTAAATGATTTATATAGATTAAAAATGAATGATATTTTATCATGATTAATTGAAAATTCATCCACAGCAACCTTGTGATTAATCTGATTAAAAATTGGAATTCTTTGAATATATTTATTAAAACCTTCAAGAGAAGGGAAAGAGAAGAATGAGTATTTGGTTGTGACTCAGAAAAACAGACCAACTCACGATGACACCTTCGCAAAGACACTTGAGATTAGTATTTTTAGCCCCGTGAACTTTTGTGTCATGTTGATTAATGTGCCACCATGCTGAATTCCTATTGGTTGTGAAGGAGACGTTGATCGTATCAGATTCACACTGGTTTAGGGTCAAGTTAAGGCAAGGCATTGTTTGTACAGCTTTTAACAACAAGTCAATTCAGTGTCATTTATATAGTCTAAAACAACCTAAAACATAAAAAAATAAACGAATAAATAAAAATCAGCTTAAACATGTAAAAGATTCTGAATTTAACTCCCCACAGCTAAAGTTAATGTTACATCTTGTTGTCTTGGGGAGGGTCAAAATGTCACTGAATCTTAAAATTTACCAGTAGTCTCTACATGCAAAATGGAAATGGTCAGATGCACTTCTTTTCTAGAAGTTCAGAGCATCAACAGAATTATCTTATAAATCTGTAATTTCCAAAACATTCATCAGCCTTATAAGTGGAACCTTAACTGTGTGTGCGTTGTGTTGCAATTCTTAAGGGTGATGGCCTGACTGTTGACATAATGTGTTGAAAATAAACTCAGTGTGTGTACATGTCTCAGTCTGTTTTAAGTGAGACGACTGGTTCTTTCCAAACAAATGGCTCCAAGACGGTTTTGTTTTTGTGCTGACTGTGTGAGCGTGTGTGTCTAAACGTCTTAGTCATCTTTTAATCGTCACCAGGAGTGACAGAGTAATATCAAACCTCCGTGAGTTATGGCAGGACACATGCCCCGGTAGCGTGACTCCACAGCCTGTGTGTGCAGTGTGGAGACAGTCTGTTACTAATTTGTTGTTGAAGACATACCTTCATCAGTTTACACACACGCACTCACGCACTCAAAGGTTTAAGGTATCAGCCCGGGTTAATGTTTCACTCCAACAGTGGCTGGCAGGCGACAGGGAAAAAAAAAACCTGATAAACACATCAGACAAGCGAGGGGGGGAAAAGAGAGGGCAAAACAGGCGGGAAGATGGAGCAGAGAGATGGGTTTGCCGCGATAACCCACCACACCGGCGGGACTTGTCAACATTTCACCCCCCCCTCCTTTCACTGCTTTTTTTCATAACAGCTGATGATTCAGCAGGTAAAACAACTGAAGCAGTGTTTAACCAAGCAGATACAAACAGGCACGTACAGCCAACAGATTGTGTTGGAGGAACACACACATACGCTTAAGTCTCACCATTCACTCACCAGTCAGCATCTTCTCTGAGGATTTTTCACACTTATGTTTTCCTTGAGCACCCGACACAACATCTGTATACAAGCGTGTCTGTTTTGGCCTTTACTGTCGTAATTAAGTTGGACGTCAGCAGTGAACTCGCATCAGGGTTTGAGAATACTTGGAAATCTGTGTTGAATTTGACATCACAGACGTTTTACAGACATAAAAAAAGATGATGTGCCTTTCACTGCTGTTATATAACTTTGTTTTATTGAGCTAGAATTTTTTTTTTTGGAACCTTTTTGTGAACAACCTTTTACTGTTCTTACGGTTGTGCTGTAACTTTATTCTGTTTGGTCTCTAAACTTAAAGACCCAAACAACCATTGATGATTGAAATTATCTACCAATATAAAATGTTTAATAACTTCCACTAATCCTATCAATTCATGCAAATAATTGGTTTAAAGTACAGTTATTCATCTTCTCATGGTCATCAGATATGACCCGTTTGGACATTCAGAAGCTGCATAGTTACCGTGGAAACATTGTCATCTTCTACAATATTGATTCGCTAGTAAATCTCATGAAGATAGATCAATGCCAGCAGATGGGCACACTGGATTTATGTTCAGTTAATAATAAATTTTGTTGAAAAGGTCAATTTTCCTCATTTTTTTTTTTTTTCTGATATTATGACAATTAACTTTAATCTCAGCTTTTATGAACATCTACATGGATAGGGATTTAAATATGGGAAAATACCTTATTATTGTTGAAGAAACACAAAATACAGATGATAATAGCATAATAAATAGTGATAAATTGCTTAATAAAGGTTAAATTGATAGGAAAAATTAATTTGGGGACTTCCAGAAAACTAACACTAGGTCTTTATGGGCTACGTAAAGTTTTCTTCATCTGTTTCAGCCCTTTATTCTTTATGTTCTATATTTATAGTTATATTCTATGTTTATAGCTCAAAATTAAACCAAAGTTTGTAGTTATATTATTATTATTTTTTGTTACTTATGTTCCATGCTACTCTATGGGTCTTAGAGTTACATAATTTCAGTTTTTTGTATGTACATATGAC
>JAPTGZ010000009.1:16204432-16227915 GCA_029814645.1 Fowleria isostigma
TTCAGACCTGGCTCTATCATATGACATAAGAATCAGCATCCTAGGACAAAAGACAAATTTTGACCTGAACCCCCTAAATTAAATGTGATTTTCATGGTAGTTAGAATTAATACTAACCGCCTGGAATTTTACGCAGTTTATCATTATCATTATCATTAGATGTATTATTATATAATCGTTACATCCTTAATTTGTACAATCTACCAAAGTGGAGGATGACTTTAGTGTTTATTGGTGTTATATTATTTTTTGTCTCCATAGCTGCGGGGACACTGGTAGAGCTTACTAAGTGTCAATGTTGTCTCATAGAAAGAAGGCCCCAAATTTGATGCCCACTTGGACCAAGCTTTTCCGTTTAGTTTTATACGTTCTCCACATGCCATGCTGGTATCCTGCGGGTTCTCTATCATCTCCTGCTATTGAGTACATATTTGCTAGGTTAATTCCCCTGTCAGTGCCCTTGACCGAGGTAGTGGTGAAGTTGCGGAGTCCCCAGGCGCCTTCAGTGCCATCCCAGAGCTCCCTGTGTATGTACTAGCATGGCTGAATTTCCCTTGGGGGACAGTAAAAGTGAACTTTACTTTTTTTTTTTTCCTTTACATCCCTGCAGGGTCTTTCTCTGTGGACTTGGGAAGTTCTCCCCATGTTTGAACGCTTTTCCTCAGGGTTTCTCTTGCTTTAGAAAAACATATATGTTGGTGCCGGTGCCCTTGACCAAGGTACTAAGCAGAGAAGACATTTCCCTGCAGGGATCAATCAATGAAGGATCCCTTAACTTTTGTAGATGCTGTTTGTTTAAGCTGCCTGGTGATGTATGTGTTTATATACTAAGGTAATTTAGTCCTCAAAGGAGTGTCAGAAGGAAGGAGCCTTCCTGCCTACACACCTGCCTGTGTTAATAAGTGTAGCATTGTGAAAAGACTCTGCTTAAACAACAGGAAATCAGCGCACAACGAGTCATTAACTTATCAACAAGCTTAAACTGAACTGTGTGTGTGTGTATGTATGTGTGTATAATTGAAATGGTTTGTGGATAATGCTGTTGGCGGTTCCTGACACATCCTCGTCTTATTGACACTTCCTGTGGATTATACTTTATTTCCTTCCCTCAAACCAAATCCACACACACACACACCTACGCAGACTCTCACACAGGATGTGTTCGACTCGACTATAATTATTGGAGTTAAGGAAGGGAAAAACACAAGATGGGCAAAGAGTATTGACACTTATGTAAGTGTGTGCATGTGTCCTAAAAACATGTCAGAGCAGCAGTGAAACTCTAAACCTCTCAGTGATCACAAAGAGCAGGTGGCAAAACAGCCCAGCCCATATACACACCCTGCCAGAATAATTTAGAGAAGTGTTCTTTCCCTTGAAGCACACCTCTATAATAAGATTCACCCCATATAATTAAAATAGAAAACTTATCATCAACATGTTATTTATTTTTTCTTTTTTGGTTCATTATCAACGTGTCTGTTTTCAACACATTTGTACTTATTCAAACAGTAAACAGTGATGAGTCATTGTTATCGTTACCCAACAGACTGTAGCCCGTCTTTTGTCACCGGTATCGCCGAGAGGCTTTAATGTGGGTTTTACTCATACACTTCAAGGTTATGTGTGTTCCTAAAGACCTGAGGCTATGTTTGAATGGTCTCACTTTTCTTACTCAGTAAACCTTTCTATGTATTTATGTTAAGGATGCACTAATATTTCTCTCTCCCTTAAACAAATCTTAAACACAAGTGTGAGAAAATACGTTGTTGCTTTACTGATGAGCAAGTCAAGGTTAGCTTTAGCAAAAAACATCAGCTCTGTAGACTGTAGGTTTTATGTTTTTTTTTTGTATGTTTGTTTTTTTAAATCTTGCATAAATTATGCTTAATCTGTAAAATGGATGTATTTTCCAGTATTCGTGTAACATATAGGATATGTTATTTAGACTAACAGATGTTGATGTGTTGGAGGTATCTTAAGAGACTGATTTTCTCTCAGAACTCACACAAACATTGTCAGTTGTTGCTCGGGGTTGATTGGTTCTCCATAGCTCATGTATTTCTTCTTGATGTTTGGGGCGTGGATCCCCAACTTGGCCTCAGACTGTTCTCCGGTCCTCTGAAAATATTGCCTGAGGCTCTGTACGATTTTGAAGAAAATATCTTCCAGCAGTGCAGATCATTCTCACAAAACCCCGATGTGTATAGTCTTTATTCAGAGAAATTAACATATAGATTTTCTATGCTTTTTTTTTCCACATTCCATCCCTTAGAAACTGTTTCTAACCCTCAAACCGGCCTTTGAAGGACCAGCTGGAGGTATGGATTGCACAAACCTTTTTAAGTAGTCTACGGTGTTTGTCACAGAGGCGGCCCCACAATAACACACAGGTCACACACACAAAAGCCCAGATTAAGCTTAAATTGCTCACACCCACATCTTCACATAGATGCATGACCTGGAAGAAGGTAGCGTGGTGGTTCAGTGTTAACATGTAAACAGCTCATCTTAAATGTAATGGAAAGTCGATAAACAAGCAGCGAAGTGTTATCTGTCCATGTGCTTCCATCCTCCCCGTGCACACACATGCTCAACACACACCGTCAGCTGATACCTACTACATCTGACTACACCGGCTGAGTCACCTCTGTTTCTCTCTCGCTCTCGGTGCCTCCTATCATATTTCTCTTGTTTAGCGTGTGAGTCACGGTACCTTTGAAACCACACGGTATCATTCAGTTTGTACTTATGTGTTGAGTGATGCTGTGTTTTTTTTTTTACTTGTGGCCTCACTGTGAAATTGTTACTGGCGGGAAACTCCACTTAGTGTGTTTCTCCATTCTTTTGCACTGTTTTCTATGAGAGAAGTTTGCCGCCAAAACTCTAAGTTCTGGTTACTTTCTCTAATGTTTAGCCTTGTTAATCCATTAAACCCTTTGGAATGCACTCCGACGCAAAAACAAAATGTGTTTTTCAGGTGAAGTTTTGAAGTGAATTTGTGACATCCCTGTAACTGGTGACAAAGTCATACACTTAATTTGTTGTCTCCTTACACTGTTCCACACACATTTGATTATTTATCCACTGCAAATGCAACACTTAAAATTTTACAGATAAGAAACTTTATTTATTCACAATGGGAAATTCAATTAATTATTTATTGGTAGTGTCACTATTCAGTTAGGGTTATTTATTTTACTAAATAGTTTTATCAACTATTGCTAAGTAGTTAATACTGTAATTTAGTTTGAGGTATAATTTAGTATTTTTGTTGCTAGTTAGAGCTTTTTCATCTCTTTCATTCATCATGTAGCATTGAAACATGTGCTTTGATTTGACACAGCATTACATAATACTCAATTCTGGATACTATGGATCTATATCATAATACTGGAAGGTCTCAGAGCATTTCTGTCTGTGTGTGTCAGTGTCATACAACAAGATGGAGAATGAAGTTAACTTTAGTTCCTAGATATCGGTGTTAACCCATAAAGACCCAGCACTACTTTTGTGTCAGTTCCCAAATGAAATGTTCTCTATATTTAACTGATTTTATTCCATAAAGACCCAAACATCCACCATCTACCAAAATCATGCACTGATATAAGCCGTTTAATCCCTGTTGATCATCTAGTACATGTAAATAAATGGTGTAAAACACAGGTATTCATCTTTTCATGTCATCAGATATGACCCATTTGGACATTCAGAGGCTCCGTAGTTAACATGGAAACAATGTCATCTTCTACAACATTGATTCACCAGTAAAACCTGTGGAGTTGGATCAATGACAGTGGATGGACACGCTGGGTTTATGATCAGTTGATGATAGATTTTGCTGAAAAAGTAACTTTTTCTTTAGTTTTTTTCTGTTTTTCACAGAATAATCCTCAATTTCACTCTAAACTTTTATGAACATCTACATGATCATTAAATTCAATATTGGAAAATACCTGAATTTTACTGAAAACCCCCCCCACAAAATACTAAAGATAATATTACAACAAATGGCAATAAACCACTTAAAGACAGTTAAATATAGAGAAAAATGTATTTGGAAGGTGCCACAAATGTCACACTGGGTCCTTATGGGTTAATATGACCCAAGACTCTCCACAGGTCAATGTGGCAGTTAAAAATGATTTGATTTAAAAGTTACCCAATGGCCAACAAGTTCCTTTTCTTGGAAAAACAACAAAACAAAACAAAAAATCTTGTTTTCTTGCAGAATGTTATTCATAAATAGTAATATAGTCCAAAAACAGTGTATTTTTTTTTAGTGTACCATTAATAAATACCATTCTGTAAGAGAAAAAAACGGCACTTCTTTTTTTCTCAAAAGAGGCTTTGCTCATGGGCCGTGCAGCAGACATAAGTAACACCAGAAAAGGGTTTGTCATGTACTGTAGGGGCGACATACTTTTTAAGGCGGTAAATACAGGCAAAGTTTTAAAATGAACCAGAACAAATATTATTGGTCCTAAACAGAATAAAGCGTGTATCTCTTTGCTTAACTGGGTTATCTTCCCTCCCTTATTTTTTTATCTTATATTCCTTTTACTTTACCTCATTTCTGCCTGATGAACCACGAAGTCAAGGAAACAACATGATGTGACTTCTATACACAGGTCTATAGGAAAATGGTAACTATTCAGAGAGCACACAATACCACCGAGGCTAGGTTTTGGCCTTGCTGTCACTTTGTACTGTTGCATTTGCTTCCCCTCGAGCCTTGAGGCATCTACGTGTTCATGCAGGAAATGGAAAAGTGTGCACTTATAACAGAAAAGGCTCTATTTGTGAGACAATGTATAGTGAGGTTAATATGGAAAATATGGTCTGCTTCTATGCCTGTGATTATAAAATGAAACATTCAACACTTTTTTTGTTTACATTTCTTAGTAGATTCCTTGATATTAACATAAAAAAATAACAATAATACAATGTGAATAGAAAAAAACAAAGATCCTTTATTGTGCGTACGCTTTTTATCTCACATTATAGTATGTTACCAGTTTAATCTGATTCAATTGGGGCCTTTTTTTTTTTTTCATCATTGTATGTGTTTCTGTCGGGTAAATCCCACATTGAAGTGACACTGATTGATTTTCTCTGACAGGCTCTTTCTCTCCCTTACAAACAGCCCCTGTGACATTGTAGCTTCAAACCCAGCGAGCGCTATTTGCTGTCAGCTTAATGATTCAGAAAATGATAAGTTAGTTAAAAATAATTAATCAGTTAATTACCCATCTAACAGAAAACAGTCAACTTGAACACCAATTAAAAGTCTTCAGAGTATCACAGTATTCACCCTTGATTTGTGCTCATTTTTTCAGGTTTTATGACGTGTATGTAATTTACTCTATCTATGCCTGACTGAATCTCCTACTGTCAATTGTGACTGTAATTGTCGTATTTGATTTTCTCATCGCTAAACCTGTAAGAAGCAATCCAACATCCAAGCATCGCTGTATAAGCTGGCTTCGGTGAGTAAAATAGATCGTTTTATACATGTCAAGCTTAATGAAAGGACAATTATTACTATGTTAAAGAAAGTTAAGCCTACTGATAATGAAAAACATTGTTAGTCTCAGCTCCCAATGGATGTTCAGATATAGATAGACCTTTCAAACATCCGTCATTAACAATACTTTTAGGTTGGCGTATAAAAGGTTGATGGAAACGGCAAAAAAAAAAAAAAAAAAGCACCCGCTCTTAAGCCCACCATTCATTTGATGTAGGTACGTCTTTTATGTTGAGCATTTTTTCTGGTTGCATTGATCCTATCTGCGTATGCCAGGGTCAGGTCAGCCCAGCAGGATGAAATGATGAATCACATTTTGAGAGTATGCCAATGAAGGCTGAAATAAATTGAAATAGAGTGCAGAGGGACAGTCCATTTAATGCCATTGGTGAGACGGTCACAAATCGGTGAGCGCTTTCATCCCTGTGCAGGAGAGTCGGAGAGAGATTGAGTATATGCGTCGTCTGTGTGTTTTAGATTTCTTTCTTCAGTACAGTTTTTGGCAGTTTATCCAGACTTGTCAGCTGGGCAGAATGCCTATTGTGCAGGTCGGTGCACACTTTGAGAAGCCAGTGCGCCATTCTTTACTGTCAAGCCTGTGCCGGCAGTGAACTGTCTAGTGGTGGACGTCAGCTTAGATGTGGTGGGTTGTGGCGGCGCGAGGTCAGCCTCCTGCATGAACGGCGCTGTTGTTATTATCCTGGCTAGCACGGCCAAAGTCAGTGAAACAAGTGGAGTCACTCAAGACGTTTTGACGTCCACTTGCCCGCGGGTTAGCCATGCTAAAACGATATTAAACCGTCTCTAATTCACTGTGTTCCACCTTCCATTTATCCACAGACCTGGTGCTGCATACTTAGTGTGGAGAGCTTCGTCATGCTGCATAATGTGTTTAAAGGATTGGATAGACTGGGTTTATGTCTGTTTCTGATGGACTTAAAGGGGTGATATTTTGCTAAACCCACTTTTATTCGCCTTTGGTACATTATTTGTGCAATTATGGGCCATGATAGTTTATAAAGTTTGAGTTTGAACCCTCTAGATACTGTAGTTCTATTTTTCTATTAATTTTGGCAGGAATTGAGTGGATTTCTACAAGCCCTTTTAATTTCTTCTTAATTTGTTGTGTTTATAAGTACCTCCGTCACTACATTTATACAAGCATGGTCAAAACTTCTGATGAACATCTCTCCAAGTACACCATCAGCAGTCACGGTTGTAGTCCATAGATGCAGATACTGAACAGCACAGTCAACATCCTGGAGGGGGTGGAGTGTGAAGTGGCTCATTGTATTTAAAGGGCCAGCTCTCAAAACCACCTGTCTACTGTCATTACACAGAAATTGGCTGGCTGTGGAGTTTATTTAATGAAGAATTCAGACCCAAACATAGCATTTATAGATTATGTAGACCACAGGGAAATGTATTAAAATTCAAAATTCCATTTAAAAAGAGCAAAATATAATTCCTTTATAGAGGTTTTTCACCTGTTTTCATTCTGCTTTTGATAGCCTTGTGCAAAAACAGGAATTTATAATAAGATATAATATATGGAGAAATCTTTTTTTTTGTTTGTTTCAAAAGGTGTGGTTGCATCAGACACTAACAAATGCAAAAAAACAAACCCTCAACAACAACAGGATATATATATGTATATATATATATATATATGTACACAGTGGTCACTCGTTTATCGCGGGGGTTACATTCTAAAAATAACCCACAATAAGTGAAATCCGCAAAGTAGAGACAGCTTTATTTTTTACAATTATTCTATATGTTTTCAGGGTAAAACCCCCACCACACACTGTATACACTTCTCTCAGACAGACATTAAAATTTTCTCACATTTCTCTCTTGTTTAAACACTCTCAAAGTTCAAATCTTTGTAGATTTTTAAAAAATAAGTCCAGTATTATAGAATAAAACCAAAAATCAAAACCTGTTTTCAGACCTAAACATTTGTTTGAGAAATAAAAACATAAACGTTTTTCTATAAATAACTATGATAACTTTAAGAAATAAGCTCAGTTTTAATGATCAATCTACGAGGTTGGACATATTAAATTATTAATAGTGACTCACGTGTATTTCACATCCTCTGACCATGCGTGGTGGTCTAATAAATTTTTCCTTGACTTTAGGTGAAGTCATTTTGGATGAATGTGGAGCGAGCTGTTAATGTTGAAATAAACACTGATGAAAATTAATCTAATCACACAAACCACATTTTATAGTACAGACGCATGTGCAAAAATGCAAAGCCAAACTAGACTCTGAACCATCAGCTTCTGAAACCCCCAGATGGAAATCAGTCTAACTCAATGGGATAAACTGAGTATAAATGTTACTGAAGTCTGCTGTTTATTCAGTAATTACTGAGAGGCTCCTCAACAGCTCGAAAACAAACTCAGTGCCACAGATAAAGTATGACTCTGTGGGAAACACTGTTACAGTTGAGGTATTGCCAAAAAGGTAGCAATTGGTCAGTTCCCTTCAGTGCTAGAGAGTGAATGTTTCTCTGCTGCTGTGTGTTGAGCCAGTGGGATGAAGTGGATTGTACAGTACACTCAACAAACTGGAGCTGGTTCAGTTTTGGAAACTGGAGCCGAGATACTGGAGGAGGATTTTCAGGAAACGTTTCAGCATCTTGAAAAATTCCTCACGCCCTCTGCATGACTCCTCAGTAGGACTCCCATAGCACCAGACTCATCTCTGCCTGTTGCTACTGAACCGCAATGTCCACATTTTAAAGGGGGGTACTTTAATATGCATCCTTTTATTTGTAATACTTTATAAGCAAGTGACAATAAATATAATGTGTGGGGTTTTTTAGTGTATAGTGTTTTATTTTTGTGTCAGTTTATAATGGTATCTGTTTATCATGTGGCATCTGTGGTGTTTATAGTTATATACTTTGGGCACAGAGTGTGTTATGGCACAAGAATTTTCCTCTTATCTTTTAAATTCGCTGCTCTCATGATTTATAGATAAGGCGTATTGTGAATTGGATCGCAATGGTTTATCATTCTTTAACCCTTTAACAACAGCAATCTCTCTGGTGGTGCTTTTTCACTTTAGAGCATTCAAATTACTGTAACTCCTGAAATGTTAGTGTGATCTACAGTATTCAAATGGCATCGGAACGCTGAGACCCCAAGCTTTCTGACATTATATAACACTTTACGGCAACTATGTTTCCTCTATGACAAGTAGAAAGCAAATGTTTTAGAGACTTCCACACATACAAAAAAAAAAAAACGCTTGGAAATAACAAAAAATATGCCACAATATGGATACTAAATGTTCAAGACTCAAAAACATGTTTGGGCAAATGTAACATAATTGAAAGTTTAGCTTTGTAATCTCAAAAAGTTTCATTGTGGACATTTACAGTTGTTTATAATGAATATACTAAAAAGTTTAAGTATTTTATTTTTTCACTAAAACACACTGTGTTCAGGATTCATTATTTACAATAATAACTAGACTTTCCTACATTCCCTGAAGAATATATAACCCGTGCATTTGCCTCTTTCTGGCTTGGTGGACTAGTGGCTTGATGCGGTGTAAAAGCAACAAATTATACCAAAGATGGACTGGTTATAAAGAACTACATATATTTTTCTTAAAGTTATGTAGCTGTACAATTATTTGTATGTGCAAGTTACTTATGACTTAAATAAACACATTCCTGCAGAGAGGACAAAAATGCCTGCATGTGAAAGTATGGTAAAGGTTTAGCAGTCAGAAAAAAGTCAGCTGTTTTTCCCATTGAAAATGAGTGGGGGTTTTGATCGCATTCATGTGCAAAAACCGTATGAGATATTATGATGTGATGATATAGACAGTATTGACATAATTATTTTAGGCTCAATTGTGTGGGAATGGTAGCCACTTGAAAATGGCCCCATTCATTTCAGATGGACAAATTTGGCCACTTTTTCACAACTTTAATGAAATCTGTGCATCAGAATGTCAATCCTGATAATACCACATTTTTCGATGCCAGGCTGCACATTTTTGTAATAATATGTTTTGATCTATTTCCAACACTCTGGGCCGCATTTTTTTGCCAAATTTTTTGTATGTCATTAGTCAGTCTGATGAACAATAGTACCCTGTGCCATGCATTGCATGCAAGCACATGGGGAACTAATAGCCAGATATTAAAATGTAAGTTTTTCCTAAAAACGAAGGTGCAAACGAATTGGCAAAAAGGCATTTTCTGACACTTCTATTGTGAAGAAAACATGAAGACACCTAGGCAGTCTTAAATGGGTAAAAAGATGCATTCCCATTGGGAGGCACTGGTTCAGAGGACATTTGTACTGTCCCAGTTGGGGTTGACCCACTCTGTCCAGTCTGTGTCTAGCTACAATTAAGTGGCAGTGCTGGTTGGACCTCGACTGGACAACCCTGTTGGACTGGGATAAGATCTACACCAGTCATAAATTAGACCCCTAGTCACTGGAAGCACACGCCGATAGAAGGTTGTGACAGTCTACTGCTGCCATCTGACTATTAGAGCGTCCAAAACTGACAATAAACACTCAGAAGAGGCTACACCGCTCCAGCGTACACGTCCTGATTTCAATCCAACAGGCAGGTCTTTGCATAAACCTTTCTTAAAAAAGAAATACAGAGACAACCAGTGGATAATTCTGCATGGCATTGTCGCTGCAAACTCTTTTATATGTTTTATTAATGTAGCTGCAGAAGACGAATGAGCCTCATACAACCAGAGAGACAGCACTTCACTATTTCTTGGAGTGCACTCATCTGCCTGCTCTGTTTGTTTTGTTGGAAATCGTTTTTAGCAGATGTGGAGAGGTTTTTTTTTTATTAAACAGGGTTTTTTTTTTTTTTAGGTTTTGAATACACTTGCCAGCAGAAGAACAAATGTCAGCTATTGAACTTTGTTTCTGGCAAAGATAGCAAATGAGCAGGAGGAAGAAGGTGGAGAAGACGCTGAATGTTGATACCGATCGAATTCAGTATTTTAAGTATTTTCTCACAGCTTGGCTCATTTCCACTTGATTTGGGATTGGAAGGAGGTCTACCCTACAACAGATGGACAATTAATTTCTGAATGTGTGGTGATGTAATTTTGGTAGCCACATAAATAGAAATATTATGTGTTTGTAGAGTTCACACAGTGATAAATAAATGTCAGTTTTAAAAATATGCCCCTCTCATGTACAGATATACTGTATGTATGTGTATATATGCGTGTTCCTGTGCAAGGAAGCGGCTGGATTTGTGGCGTCTGTGTTCTCATTACCCTTCTGGAAGCCTAATGAAGTATGTGTGTGTCTGCATGTGTAAGCGTGTGTGTTAAATTGAACTGCAGTTCTGCTCTGCTGTGTTCAGGCTGTTTCATTAAATGATAAAGTTTACTGATGACTCCAGCGGGATCATTATTTACTCGGCTCTCCATTCATTGCACCACAGCCGGCACGATCTTTACAAATGACCTGCTACATAAAAAGACAGAGGTTATTTTGCACTGCAGGTTAAAAGACGAATGACTCGGTATTCACTTAGTCGACCAACAGCACAGCCAAGATGTTTACACACCACATTCAGAGTTATGTCTAATATTAGTTGTTGGGGGGGGGGGGGGTGTAAAAAAAATCAAATAAACTGAATTCTTGCTATCGCTTTTTAAGACAAACAATGGCAAATGAGATGGAATAATTCAAGGAAGGAAATGTAAATGTAAGAGCGCTTCAAGGACAACATCACCACTTTTATAGCGCAGCCTGATTGTGTGTATGTGTGCTTATGCTGGGTTTTCACCTGAGTGCGAGCATAAGAGTGTAAGTGTAATATAATCACTCCACACTCGGCTAGCTAACCCGCAAGATCGAGTTGGAGAGAGCATGACTCCGAGGAATGAATGAGCACGAGAGAGACAGGTTGAGAGGTCTTTGTGACAGTTTGACAGCTCCTCTCAAGGCAGCTGAAGCCGTCACCTGTCTCATTCTGTCTCTTAACCAATAGCTCGTCTGTCACCTCTCTGCTGTCAAACATTTTTCAATTAGCGTTAACCTCTTTTTGCATAGCACATTTGTTAAAACACTATTTATTTAGCAGTGTCAGGATACAGCTGCTTACGTCTCTTGCAGCTGTATTTTCAACACAACTGCACTGAAAAGTCATTTTAAGGCAAGACACGGCAGGCAAAAACATCGATTTTTCACGCATTGGTCAACTCTGGGTTAGTTTACTTCTTCAGTGTGTGTTCTTTCAAGCTGTTATAAAGAAAACATTGAAAACATACATCATCTGTTTCCTGAAGTCTGTCATGTCCAGTATTGTTGTAAAGCTCTTAGTTTCTGATTCTTTTTCTGAGCAAGTGTTTCTATAGACATGCATTAAATTTCCCTATTTAAATCTTTAAATGCCATTTTCTCAAAAGATTTTTTTTGTCATACTCTGAGTCATAAATCTCCACTTCAGTATCACTTAAATCCACCAAACTTTCATTTTACTCTTGTCTATATTCGAAAAGCTTTTACAGAGGGGTTTGTTTATACATAATTCATAGCTTGATTTAGATAAGATTTTATTCCCTAGAAATATGGTCAAAATCGATTTTTTTAATTGCTGTTGACTGTATTTTCTGATATATGGAATGATAAAAAGAGGTATCCACAATCCCCTGTGTAAAAGCCTTTGAGTCTAATATGTAACAAAATGAAACATGAATTTTGAATCTGACTTCATCCAGTGTTCAGATTTATGTTTTGGAATGTTATGCGAATATGTGCATATTTAATGATAGAATGCATCATTTGCATATTTAAAGATAATACTTTATAAAAGTTGTAATACAAAAAATATCATCTTACTGCAACCAATCAACTAAGGAAGTTTTTTTATTTTTTTTTTTCCTTTACGTACCTAGTTTTCTGCACCTAAAAATCAGACTTGCATTTCTGATCACATTGAAGCACAGTAGCTGCATAATCCGACACAGCTCTGCAAATTAGCTCTATACAGTAGTTCCTTAGTGGCAAATTGTGTTTTGGTTTTTGGACAGTAATTACACTTTCAACCATAGGTTTCCCATCATGGCCTGTCTGCTCGTTAAGCCGTAACGTCATTTCCTGTTTCTGGGTCCACTGATGCTTATTACTCCCAATTCAGTCTTCTGCAGCGCAGCGTCCCTGAGTCATAAAAAGCCCGTTGTCACCATACCATTTTACAGGTGATGATGACGAGCAGAGGAAGTGGATCAAGTTGATGAGTGACATTACGATTTTTAGTTTAAGCTAGTTTAGTTCCAATCCAATCCACTCCAACTTTATTTATAAAGCGCTTTAAAACAACCGCAGTGGACCAAAATGCTGTACAGAAGGTTAAAAGCACAGTAAATATATTATTATAAAAAGCATTAAGAAACAATAAAATCAACACATTAAAAAGTTTAAAATACAAAAGATAAAACATTAAAGAACACAACAAAATTGCAACAATGCGAGAGTTAAAAAGTTAACTTTTTAACCAATTAAAGTTAAATCTAGTTAACCAATATTCTGCCAATCTGAGTCTTTATGAACTTCATCTTACATTATAAAAGGGAAGTGGACTCTGTGTGTGTGTGTCTTGGGCATCACACAAAATCCGGAAAGAGCTGACTACTGCAGTTTGGCATACTCATGTATTTTTGGTCAAGGAAGAGACTAGCAAAATTTGATGTTACAATCATGTTGCTATGCTTGGAATCATGTGGTGGACCAATGCGGTACAGCATGCGTAAATACACACCAAATATCCATGCTGGGGGACCTGGATGTTACCCTTCTGGATCGGGATGCGTATTTTAAACTCCACCCCCCACCCTCCCTCCGCATCCTACCCTTGGACAATGATGAAGTCCAGATCACAGGTCAACGCACTAGTTAAATAGAATAAGGAATTTATGAAGTAATTCTCATCTTCACACTTAAGCATTTTTCAGCGTCTATCAGCAATTTATCTGTGCTATCCAGTCAAGTAGAAGGAAAAAGTAAGCAGAAAGTGAAGTGATGCACTGCTGCAAATAGACAAGACCTTAAGCAGTATTTAAGACACTTAAAATCATGACCCACTGCTTCTGAACCTGAATTGGTGCCTCACTGAAGAACAAACTTATAGTACAAACCACAGGTGGGTAATCCCAGGTTCATCAAGTCAAAGTCCTGCCATATATTGGTTCCAACCTGTTCGTTGAACCAGTCCATTTTGATGAGCACAACTCCTCATCCAGGTAGATGGGATCATTAGTGTTAAGTGAACAGGTTGGAACCAATACATGGACTTGATGAACCTGTGATTACCTACCTCTGGTTCAAACATAAAAGTTTTGCTGTTACTGACTCTTTTTGACCCATAAATGAGTTTCATTGCACCATGACTGTAGACTGGAGTAATCAGTATGTAATGGAGAGGTTGATTTCATCATCAGGGGTGTCAAACATACAGTCCACGGGCCAAAACCAGCCCACCAAAAGGTCCAAGATGATCTAATTTAACTTTATGTGGCCCCTTCTGCTGGAGTTTGACCACCCTGCTCTATATGGATAAGGAACATTGCATTTCTTTTGGTCACTAAAATAGAATCACACTTCAGCTCTATTAGGATAGGCCTAGTATAACCAATGGACCTTTGGTGATTGGGAAATCAACCCCCTACATCAGTTTTTCATGCGGTCAATTCACACAGGATGAGCAAAGTCTTTTTTTTAATTCAAATTTGCTAACATTTCTCCTCGATTCTGTTGTCAAGGGCAGGTTTCTTACTTACATTCATTCATTCATTTATTCATTTTCTGAACCCGCTTTATCCTCACTAGGGTCACGGGGGTCGCTTGGAGCCAATCTCAGCTACTTAAGGGCGAAGGCGGGGTACACCCTGGACATTTTGCCAGTTCATTGCAGGGCAGCCCAGCCCAGCCCTCCTTACAATTATCTGTTAAAAGAGAGGAGGAAAAAAAAAAGTTCCTTACACTCTTTATCATTCTTTTCATATTTCTAAAACCTAAATTTGCTCGTTTAGGGAACATCCTTGCGATACTGCAACATTAGCCTCCTGGAGTTCCACCTAAAACACTTATAAAACTTTGATTTATCTTTATCAATGCAGCCGCTATCATCCTCCACCAGGAAATAGGCTGAATAAATGTACAAAGGGAAGAAAACATGCTGACTATTCCACCAAATTGTAGATGTCGATTAGCATTCTCACCTCTTGGACCTCTCCGTTTGTTCAAATAGGGAGGTTAATCCTCAATGGAATTCATACTTTACAAATTCCAGACATGGCAGATTCACATGGGATTAAGATCCCATACTTCCTCCGCAATTATTAGATATTAGCAGAGATTCACAGGTAGTTTCAAAGAACAAAAGAGCATACATGCTTATATACCAAAAGAAGTGAGCTCTTAGAATCACCCCCTTCTGCCATAGTGTCAGATGTCATTATAATTTTCTGTTAATGCCAGATTGCGACCTGTTAAATCTGTAATGCAGTTTGAAATCCTCTTGCTACCTGAGTACTCGCCTGGCACCACTTCACTTACTTCTGACAGACCCGTCCTTCATCGGTGACGGCCGAGCGTGTGAAAAAAAGTGAGCAATAACTCCTTTCTCTCTCCATGCCCCTGTAAATTGAGCTGCTTCATGACACTGCCATTACCTCCAGCTGTCACTGCTAAATCAAACACTTAAGGGTCTGAATGATTACTCACACTCCTTACAAGAGTTCTTTTTTTTTTTTTTTTTTGCTTTTTTCTGCTATTCCCTCTCTTTTTTTAGAGCAGAGAAACAATTTCTCTTCAATCCACCACTGTAGAAGTACATGAAATGCATACATGAAAGTGCCATAGTTGTACAGCAATGAAGATGAACCGAGGTAAAAAAAAAAAAAAGAACCTCAAATTGATAGAAGTGCAGAAAATTACCAAGATAAAGAAAGATGACAAACGGTGAAGAACTGACCTGGATAAGACAAGACAAATGTCAACTTCACTGACAATTTTCCATTAAATGTATTTCAGGCAACAGTAATGATATGTGTTACACTTGTGACATGTGATGTCTCTGTGTAGGTGTTTTGATCACATCTTCAATAAAGGCTCAGTCTTTGTAAATCACTACAAATAAAGATGCAGATGGGCTTTCAAACTGCCCTGTTTATCTTATATGTTGAAGGGAATTAAAGACATGAGTGCGCTTGATAGCAGATCATTTCCATTCGAAGACAGTTTGTATGTTTTAAAGTGTAAAGTTAGATCGGTGCTGCATGGCTGATTTTTTTTGCTTTGCTTTTGAGCTTTAGACGTTAAGGCAAGACACTCCAGGTGAATAGGGTAAAATTTTTAAATGCTAGATATCACCGTGAAACTTCCTTAGTTGATTACTTACACAAGTATGAAAAAAATGTAGTACAAGTTTTTGGAATTTATGTGTCTAATTATGCAAACTAGGCATTTTTTTTATTTAAATATACACAATTTTGCATATATATTTGGTAGATAGATCTGAACATATGATAGCCAGGTGCCAAATTTTTTTTTTATTTTGTTTACACACAAGAGGAACAAAAATTACAGAGCGATTTCAGGATATCTGTTTTCATTACCTAGAAAATCAAAATATACTTTCCATAACCTTCAAAAATTTATGTTTGCCATTTTGTTTTGATCAATATGTCACATAAATCAAATATCTTCAGAATACTGCTAAGTGTGTAAGTTAAGTGTTCAGTTTGTTGTACATAGGTGATGCTGGTCATGACAGACGTCAGTAAACAGGCAAAACTCAGTATGTCGTGTTGGAATGCCCAGATAAGACACAACAAACGGGAGAAACTTACTGCTGAAAGTAAACGAAGTGTAATAAAATAAGTAGCTTAATGTATATTTTCAATATTTTCTTAATAACAGCTTGAATAAATACAGATTGAAGGAGTGAACCCGCCCAAAATCTCTAAATTGACCACTGCATAAATAATTTGTTTTTGCCTGCCATGTGTCGCCTTAAATGTTTGCAGTACAAACTATTTTAAGAGGCTTTTTTGGGGGGCAGAAAACTGCAATAAGAGTAATTACATTGCAACTTGTAACTTAAATGTAGATTTTGTGTGTTTCTATCCACTCCTCATGTGAATATAATGGACAAATTCCTCCCCATCATCATTTTTATGGTATAAAAGCCTGTTATACGTTATAAGTAGGGCGTAATCCAATAACATACTCCCTGAGCTGTTGATTAAGGACCAGAGAGTTATATGTGTTTCGACAGAAACCTGAACAATGCTGCCAACTTTTGCACATGAACAGAAGCGCACGACTGATGGCATTTCTGTTTCTAGTATTACATCAGTAAACATTGCAGTCAGTTTATTGGTTCACACATGCAACTATTTGCAAGAACAAAACCAAAATTGTTATGTTTACACTTAGTTTATTTCAATGAACTACTTCAGTGTTTTTTAAAAAATGAGTGTATCTGTTAAACGGTTCCTGCCACAGCTGTTCTAAAGTGACTGAAGTGAAAATAAATGAACGTTTGGTCTTTTTCCACTGCATTGTACCAGCTCGGCCTGGCTCAGCTCTACTGGGTCTGCTACAGCGCTGTCGGTTTTCCAACTGCACAATTCGTATCAGTTCAGCACGACTGAGCGTGGTTGACAGAGTCAAAACTCAAAATGTAAGTTTGGGTATAGTAAATAGTAAGGACAATGGATGACATGGTGATGTTGTTCTTGTGGCTCGGTCTGTGACTTTTTGTCACAGAAAAGGTGAAACAATAGAGCCAGAAACGGATACATGTGGAGATATGCAACACGGCCAAAAAGCAAAATGAATAATAATGAAAGCCAATGTGAAAGTATGAAGCTGAAGATCAGCGGCTGCCAAGAGATGGCGACTGATGTAAGCTGATGCCTTATATACAATAGATGTCGAACGGCGCAGTCTATGTGGACCCATCCTCCAGTTAAATGATGTAGAATGATAGAGGCTGAAGATCTTCACTGATATTCACTTTTGTTGGTATATGGTGTTTACATTACGCTCTGTGTGCGAATGACGACTCTCCCGCTGACCAATGAGTGGGTTGGCAGTGAAATTTCGTACCAATTTTAGTTAGAACCACTGCAGAGGTGGTATGAAAAACGTACTTGTACCGGGTATAACCCCAAGTGGAAAAACCCTAAAAGTGAGTTGTCAAGTCGAGCCAAGCTTAGTTGTGTTGTAAAGGTGCAGTGGAAAAGAGTAACGACTTATTTCAGTGAGGTTTTGCTGCTTGTCACAAGACAGGAAATGACCATGAATTATTTTTATTTGCTGATGAACCATAAGTAAACACCTCACTCTCATAAGCAATGATTATGTCTCACTGAATAAAGATTTTTCCGCAGTTTATTATGAGTTACTAATCTTCAGAGTCCTCCTGGTTGTTCTTCAGCCCCCCCCACACACACACACACACACACACACACACACACAATAGAACTGCCAGGGTCCATCTTGATATTTCATGTACTTTAGTTTGTATAAGTCAGTAACTTTCAATTTAACGACAAATCTCCCCAAAGCCAACTCTTCCCATCTCCATCTCTCTCCCTCCTCTCATTGCGACGTCTCTCCCTCCACTGACTCCTACGCTGAAGCCTCCCCAGCGTGGCACACATTAGCATTTCAGAGAACACACATACAGCGCACACACTGCAGCACAGATGGGCGGCATGGTCTCTTTCTGACAGATGAATAGGTAAATATTTACCTTCCCAGATTGTCTTTCTTCTACCCTCATCCTTCCATTCCTCCACCCATCGCCTACCTCTCTACACCTCGATGCCATGCACATCTCTCTCTCTCTCTCTTTTTTTTTTTTTATTGCTGTCGTTTTTCAGGGTTCTTCTGTCCCAGTGGTCTTGCCTTCATCTTATCACCGGAGCCGCTCACAGGCATCTGTTGTGCAAACATGCTTGCATACACATGCATATATTTTGAATATATGATTAAGAGGGTAGTTTTGTGTATATGGAAACTCATTCACACAAGCATTTGTATGAGTGAGTGAAGGCCTCCACAAACAGAGATGATAAGAATTGTCCACAAGACAATGGCTTGCTTCATGAAGCTTAATTCAGCCTTCTGAGGCAGACAGGGGACTCTTCTGTGTGCTTATCATGAGTTTTAATTAAAAGACTTTGGTCTCCTATGAACAGATTGGTCTTGTGTAAATGCTAACTCAGATTGGCATATTATGGCTAATAGAGGCCACTGTCTTATGGGACGAGGTCTCTCTGCCTCCATTGAATGGGAGGGAAATGACAGGAACAGAGCACACACCTATTGTCCTGCTTGATAATAACGGTAATATTGGTATCATCTCATTCAGTGACTCGCGCCTCTGTAGCATCTTTAATTTTTAAGTGTTGGAGGCCTGGAAACGCAACAAACCATCTCGTCTATCTGCACAGACAGCACAGCAGTTTAGTGTGCATTTAGTATGATTGTATGTGTTGTAGCTGCTGGAGATGCAAACAGGGAAATGGCAGCTAATTTAGTCATTTCCATGTAACATCGCCTGCCATTATCACAAGGAACAGACCCTGTTAGTGGCCTTTTCCACAGAGACTCAGACATGGATGAGAGGACTGAACATTATGTATATGTGGCTCCAAGAGTTGAATATATTCACACCTCTTCATCTAGAATGTGTATCAACCCATGTCTGAAGATGGTTCAAACAAGTGGATGTCAATCTGTTAGAAATAAGTCTTGAAATAACTTACTGTAAAGTGTGTTATAATCTGGACCTGTTTATAAGATGTTTTATATAGAAATCAGAGATATGCTTTCAAAGCATTATATATGATTAGGATTGAAAATGTATGTTATATTAAGGGTCTTATTTTCAATATTTTTAAATTTATTTTGGAATAAGATGATAATCTCATATAGGTTCACATTAATTTAAGATTCAGAACAGTCATAAGCTTTGGACATTTTTAATGTAAATGGATATATCTGATTGATAGAAATGCATATGACCTCCACAAAACACCATATGGTATGGATTTACTACTTTGGTGAGTAGGTCACAGTTGTTTATGTATGTATTTCTTTTGAGTTATTCATTATTTATTTATAGTTTCAGCACAATTAAGAAATGCATAGGTATAAGATTATATGTGTATTGTATATGTGTACTTGAATATTGTGTATATGTATAAACGTATGTACATGCAGTGCTCAGCATAAATGAGCATCCCCCCTATGAAAAGTAAGATTTTAATCAGTATCTCAATGAACATAAGCACAATTTTTTAAAAAACTGAGTTTTATAGAACATTTCCTGAACTGAGAACATGATATGTTGTATAGTGTCCCATAGAAAATGTTGATTCTCAAAGAAAATGGAAGGTTTGGAACAAATTTGTCAGGGTGTACTCATTTATATTGAGCCCTGTAGGAAGAGGGAGATAACTATATATTAATAATATTTTTGGAGAAGGGACAGGGTCAGATAAGTTGCATTTCTTCCCACCCCTTTTTGGGCATGTAAATAAAACTAATTTGCTGTTCTTCTGGCTAAGATTGTCTTGATTGTTGATTTTTTTGTATTATTTATGTTTTACTTGTTTACATATATGTTAGATTTCATTGCGTGTTCAGAATAAATCACTAAATCAAATCAAATATTGGAAGGCTCTTGGACATACTGGCAGGTCAATGTTTTGTAGTGACTGTAGGGACTGCAGTACATTCTGATGCTATTTACAGGTGTGTTGTTTCTTTACTGTCTGAAATGGGTGCATTCAATCTCTGATATCTTAAAAAAAGTATAAAATATAGACATATTTCATGAAACAAGTAGATCATATAAATATACAGTATAAATAGAAATAGAAATATGTACTTTTTTGCATTACTCGGATACAGCTCTAACTGGCAGAATTATCAAATTACATATCACGATAGCTATCATTATTGATCGCTATTGGGGGTGGGATGTCATGATCACATTTCTTACCAAATCTCCCAACCCCATGGTGTATTCTTTTGTCCGTTGTTGTGTTTTTGTTTAGTTTTTTTCATTTTTACTTTATTTTTTTCATCTACAGTAGTGCTATAAATGTAAACTCTGTACATTAGAAGTGCTTTTGGAGTTTGTATAACCATGTCCAATTTAGATTACATTTGATCATATCTAACATCGCTGTGCTTTCTACTTTCGTGCCCTTAATGAGCATCATTTTTTTCCCCCCCCATCTTGAAGTCTTCACTTTGCAGAATGTACACTTTTGTATTCTCTTGCTGCCGTGTTCAAATTTAGTCCCATTGATACCATTCTCTAATCAATACTAATCGTTGTTAACGCCTTCAGTGGCCTGACGTGCCAGATAATGTCTCAGGTGATAAATCCTGTTCTGCTCTGTTGCTTTATCTCTCCTTCTCAGGCCAAACAAGCTCATCTTGCTCTGTCAGTGTTTTTGAGCTAAACTATCTATGTATTTTCAGATGTGCCCTGATCTGATCTGTTAATCACATGTAGTTGTTCTCTGCAAGTAAAAGTACAGGCACTTTTACCTCTTTTTTTTTATGCAGTTGCTGTCAAAACTTGAGCTTTTTAGTTGTAAACAGTGCTTGTTTTTGAGTTAGCTTATTGGATATATTTTAATTAATGGTAAATTTATGTCCTGTGGCTCATGGCAGAAGTTGATTCCAGCATAGATATGAAATAAAAGCATGTTTTCCTTATTTAGTTTCAGTTTTTACAATACCCCCCCCCCCACCTGCAAAAGCTTAATTGAAAGCAGGTTGAGCTGAAACCTAATCTGCTGTCGATCGTGATTTCCTACTTTTCGGTGCCTGCATCTTTGCCGCCCCGTTTCTCACACTCTGTTTTTGAAAGGTGAACAATAACAAGATACATTTCTCCTGTCTCATTTTAACAAGGAGAGTATCAGTGTGGTTCTTGTTCATTAGTATCACACATCACACTTCCATCACCCTTAGATCTGGGAGAGACAGAGGTGTCAAAATGACTGTGTGCGCGTATGTGTGTGTGTTTTATCCCCCCCCCTTCCTTCTCAGCTTCCACCTTATGAAAATCCACAAAAGCCAATTCACACTCGTCTCTCTGCCTGCTCTTTCTCTCTATATTCTATCTCTATGTGTTACTTTACTCCCCTGGCCTGAATTGTACATTTTTTTTTTGGCAGTTATTGTGCAAATTTTATCAGTACTGCTGTAAAAGTGGAAAGGACACTGACCACCTACTGTGTATAACTCCACACCACCAATGTACAGTAGCAAATTAGAAATAAACTCCACCACAAACTAATTAAAAAAAATAAAGAAATAAACAACAAACATATCCACAAGGGCTGGAAAAAAAAGTGTTTCTTTATTCACCTTGCTAATTTTATTTAATTCAGTATATTTCTTTGAGAATAGACTTGAATTGTGCTAAATACTGTGTGTTTGCCATTAATGCTCTCTGCTTGAAGAAGTGTTTTTACATGATTACATTAAATGTAAATGAGCGGCATTAATTTCCTGCAGTGTTGGTGGAAAAAGTGGAAATGACCGTAATGCGGGTTCATTCTGGCACAGTAGGAAACCGTTGGATCAGTGTGTGAAGTATATTTTCTCATTTTCTGGACACTACCTTGATTAATTATTGAGGGAAGTTCAGTGTTGCAATGTCTTTCTTTTACCACAAAGTAAATAATTGAAACCATGAATTTTTCTTAAATACTCAGGGGTTTAGAAGCACGGCTTTCGGTTGTTTTAATCACAATTAAATAATCACTCACATTTATTTGTCCATTTGATTCTATTTTTCATAATGTTTAGTTTCACTTTTGTATAGGATAGTTGTCAGGCAGATCTCAGAGGTCAAGGATTTCTGTGCCTGCAGGCCAGTGGTTAATATTAATGACCATCAGCCAATTGGTGCTCATCAATAGGTCAGAGGTTATCATGGGGTTGCAGATGCAGTAAGTTAATGTAATTAAAGATGCATCATGTTGTCGATTGCAGAGAAAATGTCTTAATGTCTCTGTTGAGCATGTTTCTTTGTTTTGCTTGATTGTTTGCGTTTCATGTGTTTGCACATTGTCTTAATTAATTTCCTTTTGTTACAAATTCTCAGCGTGATGTGAATCTGTACAATTTGAGAATATACATACATATCCTCATTATATTTCACTGCTGTCTTAATTTTGCGGAGGCACTTCTTAAGTCATGTGTCTCCCAAAACAGAATAATCAATTTCCTTACCCTTGCTATCATCTTCCTTTCTCTGTTTTTTTTTATCCAAAGACTTGTTAAAGGAAATCCAGTTGTCTGCCATTGTGAAACCCTGGCATTTTGCGCAATCTTGTTTGCATATCATACATTGCTTTAGGAGTCTGTCCATCTTGTAAAATGACTTATGCTTTTATAGGCCGTTTATTATCAAATCCTGTTTATATTGAGAAGGATTTTCACTTTTAGTCTGATTTGGATACTATCTGAAAAAAGGAAATCCTCAAAAACACAAAGCTGGGAGGCAAGACCAACTAATAATTTGGATATATCTGCTGCTGCTATAATATTTAGTCCTAAATGTGTCCTTTCATGGAAACTGACAGCCACTCCAGATGATGTTTGACTCTTATAAGACCAAACCTTTACACTGACAGCAACACTCACTCACTGACTTTTTATTGTTGTTCTCTCATGACTTATCTGAAGGCTGTCAATACAAACAAAATACATGCGACCGATCAATTCATCTATTCTCATTCCCCACTGACTTCAAATAATCCTATGAGCAAAGTGATCAATAATCACTAACTAACGATTGGTAGCAGGGGTTTCTAATCAGGTTTTGATTGGCTCAATGAGTCCACGGGGGAAGGCTTGACTTCTTTAAAGCTGTGTGCTCTTTTTGTTTCTAA
>JAPTGZ010000009.1:16231968-16244201 GCA_029814645.1 Fowleria isostigma
TTAAGGAATGGGGGGGTGGGCATCAAATGTAGTCTTTTGGGGGGGAAAGAGTTAACATTGTATTTGGAGAAGTTAGCATCAAGATGTGAACTGAATTCTGAATTGAAGACAGGATGAAACAACATTGATACCGGCTCTCAGATTTGTTACATTTAAGAGCCTTATTTACAGTCTGAAGACAGGCAAAAGCAGAAACAAGTTGTTAAGAGATGAAAAGCACATAATAATACTAATGTAATCGGAGATAATAATTTCCATTTCAGCTTTGGACACAACTATTTTACAAAACATTTAGAAGTATTCCTCAAATGAATAAAACTCTTCTGGTCTGGAATGACCTTGTGAGGACACTGATTTGACACACAACAATTTTTTTTTCTGAGGCTGTATTTTATAGTAGATCCTAAGAAATTCATTTTTTGCTTATTTTAGGAATTTTACCTCTAGTAGCAATGATTACTTGCCATATTTGATTTCAACTTTAGTTAGACATCTGCTAAGCATCGCTTGATATCAAATAAATGAATCAGTTAAGGTGTGTTATCTCAAAATTTTTGATGTACAGCTGTATGTATGTGTATATTTATTACAACCAAACTATTTATTCTGCTTCTTGTGCAGATCTACTTGTCTGTCTGTATTGTGTCCTGCCTACTATTGAGAAGTATGTGTGTGGTCCTGCTGCAAACAAATTCCTCATTGGGGACAAAGAATAAAACTGATCTGAACTGAACTGAATAAACATCAGTGTGGTAGGAGATTATTAAACCATATAACAAAAATTTCACTTAAAAACAAAATGGGACCTAACCCTGCACCCTGAGAGACACCTCATAAAAAAAGCACAATAAATAGAGTAATAATATTAGTGAGCACTTAACCTGGTGCTTTATTGGGTTTTTTTTTGTTGTTTTGGTTTTTATTTGTTGATTAACTATTTAATCCTAAAATAAAACAATATTTTGCACAAATGTATTATTTCACTGTTAATCTCACTGAGTTTTTGACAGAAAAAAAAAGAATAATCCAACAAAATGCAACATACATGCTTTAAGATTTGTAGAAGCACAGAGTATATCTTTTTCTTGGGTCTTGTTTTTTAGTTTGACCCCCACTGCTGTACACTATATTTTCTGTCTCTTTCAGAATTTGCACTCTATCCCTCTTTACCATCAAAGTGTTGACACATCTCTTTCAAGTGGAGTGTCTTCATAAGTCATTCTCTTTTTCCCCTCCTCCCTCCTTCCTCTTCATACTCTGAGGAGAAGCTGTGTCTTAGAGGGATCACTCCCTAGACAACTACATCGCTGCCTCTCTCCTTATCTTTTTTTTTCCCCTTTCGGGTCTTTCTCCTCCATCTGTCTCATCCCACTTTTATTGTCGACAGTTGGATGTCGGCATGCATCAATCCAACTCTTCATTCCACTGGTAGCTGCTTGATTGTCAGACATTAGTGCTGATTTTTTTTAAAAACCTTTTACTGCTCAATTAACCCGCTTCATGTGAAAGGTTTTTTTCCCATTTTTTTAACACATGCTTGTGTCTATTTAATAATGAATCACTGAGAGGGTTATAAAAACCACTGATCACACATGAAACAAGAGGACCTGGTTCACCGATCATTGTATTTTTAGGTATCACCACAAAGAAACCCCCCTTTTTTAGGTTGTTATCTTGCATTTTTAGGATTATTTTCTTAATTTTAATGTGATATTTTTGAGGTTATAGGTCTATGTGTGAGACAGAGAGTAGTAAGAGGCAACAAAGAGAATCAAAAACTGATGGTAGTTTGTTTTTAACCAGTACACCTGCTTTGGTGGATAAAGCTGCACACAACATCACATCATCAGTCAGCATGCACCTGTTCTTACCCTCACACACACACACACACACACAGAAAGACAGATACACACACACAGCGAGTGGTGGCAGCTAGGCGACGTCTAGGCCATGTAGGGTCAGTCATTAATAAAGTGCAGCAGATGGTTTGTCTGGAACACAACTGTGTTGAATAACCACAGGAGGGATGGATGGAGAAGGAAGCAGAAACAGGAGGAGGCCTTATAAGACAATGTAAGGCAGGAGGGAGACTAGGCAGAAAAGCTAAAGGGGAAAGGTAGATGGATGGAGCAAATAAACGGAGATGGAAAATAAGAGCCATGGGGACCGGTCCATGAAGGGGCCCAAGGGGTCATCATCCTCTTTGAAACTTGATTGGCCACCATAAGCACTTACCTGCATCATGTAGCAGCTGATGGCTTGTGAATAAGTGCCCGAGGTCGCCTGTTAGTAAACTAGCATTAGTGCGGTTTTACAGTATTTTTTTTTTCTGGACTCACCGCATTTGTTACGAATGATTTTAGTTCCAGCACAAAGTGATTTACAATTGCCTCGCAGGACAGATGGAGTGAAGGTGGTTTTGGGTTTGGAGTTGGAGCAGGGGTAGAGGTGGGTGTTTGGAAGGATATGGTGAAGCATGTCAGTATAATCTAGTAGTGGGACTATTAAGTTCTTTTTGGTTTTATTATCTTTAAGAATTTGATTTTTTGTCAATGGCCAGGACTTTTTGAATAACATTTTCCATGCACTTTTGTACTGGTATGCAGCTGATTTTATGTTTTTATTTTGTTTGTTTGTTCTGTTCATTTATTTCTTTATGGGTTTTTTTAGCAAAATGAGCACCTGCTTCTGTCTTAAAAACCAAACACCTCAATTGCTAGATTACTAAAGAGTATTGAAGAGCAAGTGAATGCAGAAATTTCTCCAGAAATACTCCGTTTAATGAAAAAATGCTGCTTATCTCTGTGGATGTCTGTAGCCCCCTGGAATCATTGTAGTGAAACTTGTTTGTGTGATATCCATGCACTTTTGTGTTTCTGTTGGTAAAACACAGTTATTGGGAAAAAAAAAAAAATAGACCACCCTTGTTTTGTTCAATTTCTTGTTCATTTTAATGTCTGGTACAACTAAAGGTACATTTGTTTGGACAAATATAATAACAACAACAATATCTGATAGTAGTTTAATTTAAGAGACAGTGCCAGTTTATTTGTATAGCACTATTTATACACAGGGTAACTCAGTGTGCTTTACAAAGGCATAAAAATCACAGAAAAGCACAAGACATTGAATTGACATTAAAATCAAAAAGGAGAAAAAAGGCATTAATAAACAGGATTTTAAATTAATACATTTAATTTTAAAGAGCTGATACCTATCCATTTTCCATGGTTTTCTTGATAATAACCAATATCACATCAGTCATTGTACTGACAAAAACAGGGCTTTTAAACATTCCACGTTTTCTTTTTTGTCTGTTTTATTCACATGATACACACAGAAGTTAGCACTTGATTGAATAACCATTGTTTTTGATGGCTTTTGATTCATTCAAACATTTATTGAGATTAACTTTTCTACGACACACAACAGCTGCAATCTCAACCAAAAAACCTGGCACATAAGTATGTAAGTACAAAAATAAAGTCAAGGTTTAGGAGAAAAAAATAGCAGTTTTAAAAAGTCTGGAATTTTTATTTGGGTAAAAAGCTGGCACCCTGTATAATTAATAACTGAAAATCAAACTATTTCACATTTTTGGATTAAAATCATTAAAATTGGCTTGGTCTGTCTTATATATTTTCTAAACTTTTGTGCTTCCAGTATGTCAGATGTTTCCAATGAAATTCAGAGAAATCCATTATCTCTTCAGAGCATAGTCACACTCAAACTGTCATGTAAGCCTCAAAAATCATTGAGGTTTTCTTCATTTGGAGTAACATTGAGAAACATTTATAGACAAATCAAAGTTGCCAATGTTTGGTTCATCAAGTACCTTTAGTACCACAGATGTTTATATTGAGTTTGTATCCTGGTAACTCAAAAAGATTAAAAAAAAAAAAATAACAAACATTTCTAGACTCAAGCATATTACTGGCAAAAAGAGTAATACCCTCTCAAGGAGAAACATCAAGAGCTGGCAGATGGCTATCTGAGCTATCTACAACTCTCCCTTTAGAGAAAATTACATATACAATAAAATATCAACAATATAATTTCCATCAGATTTGGGACCTTCATTGTGTACATAGCAAAAACAGACAATGACATACGATGGACGTGTAACATGAAAACTGTAACCCTCTGCAGTGGTCAATTAAACAGAAATGCCCTTTTTAAAATGTATTTACTTATTTATCCAAAATAAAATACAATACAATTTAATAACCTGGTCCCCAACCAAGACATAAAACAAATATGGGTGGAGGGGTGGGGTTGGGATTGTTTTGATTTGTTTATACAACATATACAATTATGATTGCTTGATACCTGTGAAAATAATAAAAAGAATGCTGGTTAAAAAAATGTTCCGTACAAATACTCAGTGAAAACATTTGCACATTGAGATGAAATGTCTTGAACTGATCACTGCTGAAATAATTTTTTTATAAGAGCAGTAGAGTGAGCAAATGTTAGGTTTTAACTAAACAGCAGAAATTACAAGTTGTGCCTTTACATAAACTGCCATTAGCCATATAGTTTGCTTTTTAACATCCTGGTTTGAGTTGAAAAAAGAGTATCCACACAGCAATGACATGTTTCCTAAAGTCACCTGCTTCTATGTTAAGTCAAGTAAATACTAAGAAATATATAATTCTTGCTATCTTAATGCCAGTAGTTTAACACATGTATTGTATATTGTTAATCCTGACATTTCTAATTTTGTTTTGATCATATTACACCTGGACCCGGACTTGTAGGCATGATTAAAACTCTTACGATATTGGAATTGAAGTAGTGAAACTGGGAAAACAGAAGGGCTGGTACATCTGCGCGTAAGTACAGGTGTTTGTAGTATCTGAAGGGCTAACTTTTAACCTATTGTAATCGGCGATATACAAGAAAATGTAGGATGGATGGGAGAGCGGAGTCAGATGGAAAGAAAAGTAGACCACAGGGATGCAGGGATGGAGGGACAGAAGGGAGCATGCTGAGAATAAAAGGATGTGAATGCTATTAGCTTGGATCTCCATAATCATCCCCAGGTGACTAGAACTTAGCCTTGATAAATGGACTTGCTGAAGAGAGTGTGTGTGTGTGTGTGTGTGTGTGTGTGTGTGTGTGTGTGTGTGTGTGTGTGTGTGTGTTAGACTGTCTGTTGATACGTTAGAAGGCATTAAGAATGAGCAGCTGCAGGAGAGAGAGAACGAGGAAGAAAAAGTGAGAGAGAAGGAGAATAGCTGTTCTATCGGGACAGTGTTTTTAATTTCCCCAGGTTGTAATTGGTTAAGAACTCCATTACCCACGAGGCACTAGTGCAGCAGCTGTCAGAGTGAAACAGCTGGCCAGCCACTAGTAGCTCTATCTCATAGCTTCACAATCATTTATCTACGCCTGGACACACACACAAACCTGTACATGGACACACACACACACACAGCGAGCACACATATGCTTCTCTGCCTCTCTCCGTCTCCAAAGCAGAGCCTTGTTTTTTTTTCACACATATCAGGGGAGATAATAACACTTGACTAAAGGCAGTCTAACAGGTATTAAGGTTGAGTTAATGGTTAAATTCCTGTCTGGAGCCAGGTAGGCCTGCATGTGATTAATGGGGTCCTAGTCCACTAATAACGCAAATGCACCTGGATAGGTTATCAGAAGGCTGTTTGTTGTACTGTAGTGTTTAACTAGCTGGTGCAACTAACAGTGAGAGTGTTCCTGCAGGTAGTGAAACACTTTTACAGTCATTAGAATAAAAAGATAACGCGCACATTGAGGCAAAGAAGGTGAAACGGCTGATAAAATGGGTATGATGTTGAAAAGAAAATGTTAAAAATCTCAATATTTTAAATGAAAGCTCGTGCAAAGCTTGATGAGAAAAGAACTGGATGTTTCTTTTTTGCAGTATATCAAAGTTATATACTAACTGTCATTTGAAGTGTTATTTTATTATTATTAATAGGTGTGTAACAAAATTTTGCGCTGAAATTTTGTGGAATAAAAAAAAAAGCCAAAGTGAAATTTAAAGTGTGAATAATGTAAAGCGGCGCTGCCCACTGAGACTGATGATTTCTGACCGTCTGTCCGACTGTAGCAGCGCTCTCACTTCACGTGAAAATGGAAGAAGACGAGAAAAATAGTGGATGCGAGTGATGGAACGGGAAATCCGTGCACCGTCCGGTCTCGCTTGGACCCCTGCACAGTTCTCGTGCTTGCGCTCATGCTTGTGCTGGACATGTATGTGTGGGGTAGCCACGCCCCTCAGTGATAGACAGCAGACCCAGGCTTTAGACCCAACACACATTATTCATTTTATTGTATTTTTATTGTGTATTTTAATTATGTTTTGATTTAAAGCACTTAGGACTTCTTTTATGTTGTTGTAAAGTGCTATGTAAGTAAATTTTGATTGATTAGGAAACACATACGGTAGATCAGAAAAACAAGCATGATGTATCATTTGTAACAGCGCCACAAAGAGAAGCTCCTCCCACTATTAAGACAAAAGTTTTTATGACATTGTTATTTATGTTTAAGAGATCGTAAAACAGAACCAGTGAGATCGGTAAATTAAGATTTGTTTTCATTTTTTTTTATAATACGTAAAACAAACACAGTCACACTGTACAACTTTAAATCAATTAGTTTTTAGTCAAACTTATCTTTATGGGATTATTGTATTTTATCTTTATTTCGTATTGTGACTATTTTGTATCATGAGCCCTGTATCGTATTTCATATTGTGTTGTGAGATTTTGTGAGACTATTTCATTACACCCCTAATTATTATTATTATTAATAATAATAATAATAATAATAATGATGATAACACACAGACTTTTACATGCATTTTTCTCCTATAGCATTACTGATTTTTCTATTTTTTTTTTTAGTTATTTGTGATACACTTTGAATTATGATCGCACATTCCTGCAGAAAAGGTGGCTATAGGTGCAGTATCCACCCCTCGTTTACTCACCTGAATGTACGATCTATGTGTTGTTACTTTGCCCGAAGCACAGTTAAAAGCATATTCAATGTATCTGATAAAAAACACAAAGAAAACACATAGTAAAAACATGTTTTTCCAAGTGACCTCTACAGAGAGAGGACAACACACACCAAAGAGCATCACCACTGGGATCATTCTCCTTTTAAAGCTTCAGGTTGTGTTAATCCTACACACACACACACACACACACACACACACACACTGATTATGCCTAGACTACACACATGTACCACGGGCGGAGGCTCTATAGCACTAACATCTGTCTGTCATTATGAAAAGACAGAGACATACTAGTGAGCCAGAGGCTACGGCAAGATCACTGTTACCTTGCCCCACCACATAGAACACACAGAAGCACACTGACACACATGCACAGGCTCTTTAACGACACTCACACACGTTTCTAGTGTTGCTGGCATCCTTGATTTTGTGCATGTAACATTTTCTCTGAAATACAGATAAACAGGCGCCTTAAAACTAAGCTTATGAAACAGTTTAAAGTTGTATTTAGGGCTGCATGATATAGGGAAGAAATGACATTGCAATATTTTTTTTAACCTTGTGAGATATATATATGTTTTGCAATATTCTTTGTTTTCTTTGATTTTTCTGATCTTTGTTTTGGGTGATTTTGTTCAGTTTTGGTGATACGTTTTTTTTGTTTTTGGCGATTTTTTTCTTCATTTTTGGTGATTGTCTTTGTTTTTGGTGATTTTTGATGTTTTTGGTGATTTTCTTTTTCTCGAAGTTTCTTCGTTGCCTCTGATTTTCTTCATTTTTTCTGATTTTCTTTGCGGTAAACTTCTTTGTTTTTGGTGATTTTCTTTGGGGTTTTTTTGATAATTTTTGGTTTTGGTGATTTTCTCTCTTCATTGTTCATTTTTCAATGTTGTTACCAGCAATTGTGTTAGGTGCCCTTGAAATTAGATGAGAACACTTTGAGTTAATTTGCCTCCTACATTGCAATGTAATTATTGCATTGTGATGACGAAGCTCAAACGATATATTGTGCAGCTCTAGTTGTATTTAGATGTCATTATTCAAAGTCGGGGCCAAATATAATAGATGTTTGTGACTGATGTGGAACCCTGCAGTCTCACGCATGTGTTTTTTGTTGTTGCCCATCCCTGACAAATTTTTGGCAAATTTATTTTAACACCATGTCAGATGTACTCTAAAAAACTATAGACATTTCACCACACATTGTTTTTTTTGGTCTTCTGGAAGAGTTTACCCAATACTCTCTTAAAGAATTGGAAGTAATGCTTTTAATTCCCTAAGCGTTAAACGTCTCCTCCTTCTTAACTGGAGAGCCATGACGGCTCCGTCCAGCACATGAGGGGTTAACAAGGTTATGTCCTTTTTAAAAGTAGAGGAAAATTAAGTACTCTAAATGAGGAAACTTGAGCAAATTTTACAATAAATGGCAACTGTGTATGGAATTCTTTGCCTTTATTGTTTCCCTTTAATTTACCATTATTTGTTTTTTGTTATTTTAAAGTTATTCTTATGTTTATGTGACCAGTTTATTTTAAAAAGACTGAGTTTAAACATTCTTCCCAATGGGTTTGTTGGGTTTTGGTTTTTTTGTCTTGAAAATATGCCAAATCTAACGGTGTGTACATATGTTTATTGTTGACATCAGTGTGCCAGTATATGCAAGTGCCTCTGTTCTTGCATACACATCAATAAAAACTATGAAACAGAACACTAAGCTTGCAGGCTGTTTGGGTTAAAGATTTAGACCCACAGTCACACAAAATACTGCATTTGTTTGTTTCTAATAGACATGAAATTATCAGTTCATGCATTGTAGTGTTCATAGAGTGCATATGGGTGGCTGTGGATGCAGCGTGTTGCCGACCACACTGTTCCTGAATGTGTCTGGAGTCCGTCTCTGAGTACAAGTGTATACAACCATGTAATGTCACTTCCCGTTAGATGCAGCATCCGTCTCTTGCGACAACAACAGATGGACGTCATAGTAACAACCATCGTTCATCATCACCCGAGTGACACCCCGCAGACACACACGTACACACAATGGCTTTGCACTGGTGTGTCGTCACCAACACAACCTAGACGGCATGCTAGATTAACTTCTCTGGTTGATGAAGCATGCATGCACACACTCAGACATGTACAGTATTTGCCTTTACAATGTCACATATGATGCATCTCCACATTAAACGTACAATACAATAAGAAAATGAAACAGTAGTCGATACACTAAGTTGACCACTCTACGATAGAATTAAATGAAATGTGACAACATTGGTGCCGGTATCATTATTCTAAAAACTCCATTGAACTTTTTATTCTTGCACCACTTGCATGTCATGTCACGATATCTCTGTATCTGCTTGAAATACAACACATATACTAGACCTTCATTCCAAGTGAAATTAAGCTTTTAAAAAATTGGTTATTCTTTGAATTCTGTCACAATGCAACCAAGATTTTGGAGTGTATGTTTTTTAGTAGTACAATACATTCATTCATTCCACAAATAAGTAATGTCAGCGTGCTTGTAACTTCACCTGTTTGTGTGGAGTAGAGCTCCACTGTCATCTCAAACAATTAACTTCATATCACTGAGCCTTGTCACTGCACAGCGTTGCATGATTCCCCCTTATAAAATGGAAAGAAACACCACTTTTTTAATAACTGAGGACCAATTTATTGAATACGAAAACTGAGGTTGGTCTTAATTTAACAGATTTAAAATACTTTAGTGCAGGAGTGAGGAATTTATCTGACATAGAAGACTGGACTGGATGTGACAAAAGCATTCTTTTTCATTTAATTGTATTGTTTATTTCAAGCTTGTGCACTCTACATACTTACATATAATTTACATTTCACTATATGTACACAGACATACATAAAGAATTTTATTTTAAAAAAACTATATGCATTAGGGGTGAGTATCGGCAAGAACCTCATGATACAATATGCATCATGATACTTGGATCTTGATACGATAGTATCACAATATATCCTGATATCACGATATTTTGATATATGGCAATATTCTACACAGTTAACTAAGAAAAAAATAGAGATGATGTAAATGTAAATCACACAATATTAATTTTTTTTTTTTTTTAAATTAAGTCAAAACTTGATTGAAAACAACTTTTCCATTTGATTGTTTTTTAAATAATTATTCAAATGCAGTGTTACATACAATACATACACTTAACATAAAGTGCATCTCTTAAAGTGCATTAAAACATAATCAAGTTTGTCACTTACACTACCGTGAATTAAACTAATGTTGCAAAGAAATTATTATTTTTGTTTTTCCAAGAAATTGATATTTAGGGTTGAAATATTGATATTATATTGGAGATCAAAGTATCGTGATATTTTGCTGTATCGATATTTTTTCACACCTCTAGTATGCATAGAGAATTTTACATAAACCATATACAGAGACATTGTTTGTAAATATTATGTGTACACAATATAAATAATACATAAATATATACAGCAATTCACTATTAAGATACAACCTTAGTAGCCTGAGAGGGAGTGAGAAGTAGAACTTATTTACTTTCACTACTTAAACTTGTATGGTTGCAATTTAGTCAAAGAAATTAGGTGTAAACATGCATTAGTACACCAACACTAATTTTAACACAATGTCCAGGACACAAATGTACCCAATCAAGAGAAATTAATACTAATTCAACACAACAGATTGTAGCCACCAAATTGAGTAATTTAATTTAAAACATTAAAAGAAATTTAAATATCCCTAATTAAAAGTGTCAATAAATAAAATTAAAAAAAATAAATGAAAATCAAGGAGTAAAACACATATATAAGAAGAGGAAAGTATGAAAAGAAAAAGAAAATAAGAAGGAAAAACTAAGCAAAAAACATCACATGACCTTCAAGGCCCTTCATCTCTATATTGTTCTAAAACCATTTATTTATATCCTAATTTAAACTGGTGTATGTTGTCAGAGTGTTGCTTTTCATTGAACCTCCAAATTGTTCCACACTTGGACCCCACACACAGACTTGCAAAAGCATTTCCTGGTCATTCTCACCGCCCTGACCCTGACCATAACGTTGCCCTCACCTCTTTTCTCAAGAAAAAAGTCTTATATTTAACTCTGTGTTTGTTTAGCCAAAGGAGAGGTTTTGCCTAGGTTAATGCAGTACATAATGGTACAGGTGGCTAGTTTGTGCAGTGATACTCGCTTAGGTCTCAGAGCCCATTTACAATCATGCGGTCTCACCATGCTTCTTAATAGCAAAGTTCTCACATCTCCACCTCCCTGGTGTTGGCCACATGCTAATGGCCTCACATCAGTCCCACAGTTGCATCTTTGGCTGCAGTTCTTCCTTAAAAGCAACCAACAGCAGCTGTTGTGGGACGTTTTCATTCACTTACCCCCAGCTACTATTTCCATGTTCATTTAAGGGTCTGAAAAAAAATAAGAGTTAAAAAAAAAAAAAAAAACCTCCACATTAGTTGAATCCTCATTTTATTCTTACTTTTCATTCATCATTATGCCCCTATTTGCTAAAGCAGCTGTACTTAGCGTTTACCAAGGTAATAATTTCCAAATTGGGCAATTTGTTTATGGTTCTGTTAAAGAGCTACTGCCTCAACATTGTAATAATATTTTTTCTTTTACCGCTGAAATCCACAAGCATTCAACTTGTAGTATCCGATCACCCTTTGCTGGTATCAGTCAGACTCAGTCCAGTGTTCGATACAAAGGACCAAAATATGAACTAATCTGCCAACTCTTCTTATGGAGCTTCCTCAAATTCAGTTTAAAAAAGCTGTGAAAACTCTGCTCCTGAGTGATTGTAATATTCCACATGGGATATGTTTCTAAGCGTGGTATATCACACAATTATGTTTGTAGAAAATGTACTTTTGTGCAACTAGCATATATTTTTCTATATTTTTAATTGCGGTTGTAAATGATCTTTGAAATTTGGAGGATCCCATCTGTTAGGCCCCTTGAGGGTTTTTGGAACCATCACAAATTTAATTTACTTATTTATATATTAGTGATACAGTAAACAAGACACAGTGGAAACAAACAACAAGCATTAACAAACAAACCCAAAAAACACAATAATAATAATGACAAGCAATAACAATGACAGCATCATTACAATGAAAAATATAACTAAACAATATGGATTGATTGGAGGCGATAGGAAAAAGGGGAGGGGGAGAGTGAAT
>JAPTGZ010000009.1:16259674-16278053 GCA_029814645.1 Fowleria isostigma
GGCTGACATATAGAGACAAACAACCACTCTCATATTCACACCTATGGACAATTTAGATTAACCAGTTAACTTATCAGGTTATGATAGGTTGTACTAGTACAGCAAACTTTAATATACTGCTGATGAGGCTTAGACCTAATACATTCATCCAGCTCTAAAACAGAACACACAAGAAACATTCTGTTTACAACAGAGTAAACATGGTGTCATTTACTACATTCATACGGCATTAAAATTCAAGGATGCGTGAAAGTAACCCAAGTATTTAGATTACAATTCTCAGATTAAGTAATGTAATGGAATACAGTACAAATGACTTTTTTGGGTATGTACTCTGTAATCTAGAAAAAAAAATAATAGAAAAGCACTCAGAGAGCACAGACCTCCACCAAGCATGATAGTTCCGATTGTTCCTTGTGTCATTTCTATCATGTCCTGAAAGTTTAATCAAAATCTGTCCAATAGTTTTTTGCGTAAAGTTGCTAACAGACAGACGGACAAACGTCAGCAAAAACATAACTTCCTTGGCAGAGGTAATAACCCTCCCAACACTGCATATGGAGAAGGTAATGTGTTCAGGTTTTTAGCTAATTTTACATTTATAACTATAACATACAACTATGTTATGTAATTTAATTCTTATGAATTAGCCACAAGTAGCATTTGCTAATGCTAGTATTAAATGTTGATACTGGAGGAGGAATCTGCCTCACACACAAAACATAAAAACATGGTTTCCGATTTTGGGTACACTCTTTATGATAAATATATTTAACATGATTTGAATTTGCTGCCATTTTTTATTTTTCAGTATGTTAATTTAAGGTTATAGGCTTCGACTTATGTAGTGTCACGTTGGACTTCAGCATTGACATGTACATAGGTTAGTGCATACTAATGGTCACATTGTTAAAGAAGTGTTTCTGCTGCATCATTGTACTTTAAAATGACATGCAAATAGAAACAGAAATGCAGCTGTATTTCTGTGAATAATCATGTGACATTTTGGGATTCTTATGCTAGGGCATGTATAACTATTTTGCAGTCATATGTTGTAATCATTCTTACCCAGTGTTTGCAGTGTTTACTCATGAATGGATATGAAGTCAAATGAAACAGACTGTTACATTGAAGAACACAGATTTCTCTTCGGAGCATTTAATGTACATATGTGAGTCAGCAAACGATATCACACAATATATCACACAATATATTGTTTGAGCATTGTCGTCGCAATGTACATGTGCCCAATAGTCACATCGCAAGTCCTGCAGTGTATGAGGTAAATGAACTTAACATGTTTTTGTTTAATTTCAAGGGCACATACACACTGAACAAGCCATCCACCAATCAGAATTGTTCTTAATCAGTTTGCTGAAACAGACCAGAGCCTTGCACATGGAGTGAGTTGCTGGTAACAACATTCAAAGATGAGCAACAAACAAGTCACCCAAAAAAATGAAGAAAAAAACCCCACCAAAAACAAAAAATCACTGAAAGAGAAGAAAACCACCAAAAAAGTCAGAAAAAAAATTGAAAATTGCTAGTGTGCTGCTTCTTGACCAGATCATCATTGTAAAGGAGAATCATTTCTCAACTGACTTACCTGGTTAAATAAATGTTAAATAAAAATAAATAAAAAACCTTCTAAAAAAGAAAAAAATCACTGAAACCAAAGTAGAAAATCACAGAAAAAACAAAAAAGGAAATCACCGAAAACAGACAAGAAAATCACCAGAAAGGAGACTTAATGCCAAAAAGAAATACAACATCATTTATGTGTAATTATTTTGGCTATAGAAGGACTAAACTGAAACACGTGTTCTGTGTTGACAGTGTCTTACACCTGTTGACCAACCGGAGGAAATACAACTAATGTATTTGTCCATTTATGTCGACACCACAGCTATTATATCCAACTAAGCATTTTTTAATATTGTAATATATATCGCAGGATTAAAAAAAAAAATTCGCAAATTTCATTTTTGCTGATATCTTGCAGCTTTAATTTTAACTCAGAAATGTTGAATATTTTTATATTTTAATATGAAAAGAAACAACAGCCATTGAACTTAGTTGCGTAGGATGTTGCTAAAGAACTTTTAAAAAGCACACAGTCAAATTACTTTACCGTTCCAAGGTTGTTTATTTACTTTGGCGGCTTAAAAGTTTTTTTTTTTTTTTATTCTTTTAGTCAGGCTGAATTGAATGGGAAAAAAGATAGACGGACATAAAAAGAGTTTTTAAAGAAATCTAAATTGCACAGTTGGCTTGCGCTGCAAATATATTTTCTGGGCTTTGAAAATAAAATCCCAAAGAATATCTGATCTTCTTCCTCACCTCTCTCCCTTCCTCTATCTCACTCAACATTTTGTCTTTCTCCGAATGACACAGTGTGTGCTGTAATAGCTTGTTGATTGCTTCCATTTGTTGGGTCAAAGGCATCAAGCCCATGTGTTATTCACACACATCAGCACTGACAGGTAGACACCCACACACGGACACACATGCTCCCTCATAGCAATAGGCCTCTTTTTAACAGCATGCTGTGTGACTGACATCTGAAAGGAGGTGTGTGGAGTGTATGTAGGAAGAAAGAAAGGGACAGAGAAATGAATAAGGGAGGGGTATGAGGGTCTGTGTTGCTAAATGGTTTCCTGGACAGAAGTGTGAATGCTTTGTGATTCATTTAAAGGGCCTCCATTCAGCCAGGCTTATTTGGAAAGGTATGTGTGTGTGTGTATATTCCTTTCTTAGTACGGCTGTAACTCGGCCATATTTGCCATGATTGGATAAGTAAAAGAGCATTTTTTTTTTTTTATTACCGACATGCAAATACACTAAAAACGAAATCCTCTCCGGCAGATACTGTATCCACTGTGGTATGTAAGCCCTTTGTAAGCTCACTTACTAATAAAGCCCTGTTCAGATTAAATATTCATGATGATACGAGGTGAAAATTGCATCTACTTCATCCACATCGTTCTGAAAAACCTGCCAGTTTACACCAGTGCAACTGGATGAGACTGTGTATCGTTTCTATAGCAACAATTCTGCATCCATTTAACTGCCAGCCTTTCTGGCTTTTTTTTTTTTTTTTGCTGTATATGATTTGTAGCATCTCAAACTATGCTTTTTGTCAGTAGTAGAGAAGTGTTGGCTGCCTTTGTTACTGATGAAATGGCTAAAACATTTTTAAAAAAAAGTTTGAAAATGTATCTTACCGCACTTTTGGCTGCCAGCAAAAAAATCTATTACAAGAAGGTAGTTAAATCCAAGTCCACCAATAATAGGAGATTAGTACAAATTTATCTTGCAAATATTCAAAATGGAAAAATGGATGTCCTCTGTCAGAATGCAGAGGGATAAATGTTATTGTATTCGGAACAAATGGATCAAGTTTGTGTCCACAAGCCAACCAGAATTTGTATCACTGCTCTACAAATGTCACCATTTATACAATTTCCTTGCCTTTATATTATGTTTTATGTTTTTATAATGTTTAAACCACTTAGAAGTAACTGTAACACTATTTTTTATTTCTTTATATGTATTTTTTTTTTCCAAGTAAGAAATACCGAAACTGCAAGCATTCAGTTCATATGTTTTCTACTTTTGTTTGTATAAAATATAAAACACAAAAAGGGTTCTAATAGAAATCCTATGTAAGAATGGTGTATTGGAGATTTTTTGTCACAGTTTCAGATAAAAATGAAATAAAAAAAAAAAAAGAAAATGTGTCTTACCTATTACCACAGGGTTTCCATCATTAAGTTTACGATGACGTTCCCATTTTATAGGCATACAAAACTAATTTTAATGTCCCATATCTGGACATTATATGATTTATATTTATTTGAGATAAGTTTACATGCTGCTGGGTATCTGGCAAAAGTGAGATTTCTTTTTCTCTACATTTGTGTCTATCTGCACAACAATGGACACATGTACCAAAACCGCTGGTTTCTAAAAATTCCAGCCAAATAGGAGATTTGTTCAAATCTGTTTTTGCGTGTACATAGAGGAAAACAGAGATCTGTTTTTGACGGAAATATTCTGCAGGTTAAGTAATCAAATGATGGACTAAACATGTGGGACTAATAAAGGAATATCTTTTTTTTTTTTTTTTTTATTTTGTCACTAATTTGTCCCATTATTGCTAAGAAACCACTCTATTTTTTTAATCTTTTTTTCTTTTTTTACTACACATCCAAAGTGGCCAGCTGTTCATAAAGTTGCAAATTGCAGCACATTACAATCTGTCTAAGGCATCTTCTGTGCTCTGCTCAACATCTGCATTTTTAAATGTGCTGTAAAGTGGACTAATCTTGTTTAAGATATTGAAAAATGTAACTTAATTTCCCCAAAGTATATTATTTCACCTGGAAAGAGTTCTGTACTTTGTATGCTTTGTATGATCGACATTTTTTTTATTTTTTTTTCTGTCAATTTGGCTTCATGGAGCCTATTAAACAGATTGTGGCAAATAAAAAATAAGAAAATAAAAATAGGAAACATTCTCCTGAGCTACAACATTAACTGGAGTAAACATTAGAAGGTTTGTTGACATCAGAGAATTGATATGATTGGCTCATACTGATACATATGAACCAAGTTTAAGCTAATTAAATACAGGTTAGCGGTTATGTATTTATACATTTTTCTTATTTAACGGCGAAACGGCCACATTGGACTCTTTCGTCTTTAGTCCTTATATCTTTGGTATGACTGGGTTGTTTGATTACTTTATTACAGCTCCAAAATCCATGGCAGTAAATCAATATTGGGTTTTTTTTGTCCTTTATAATTGTAGCCCCCCCCCCCCCAGAAGAATGCATTTAATGATTCAGAGGGTGTTCTACTTCACCATCCATATCACTGCTGATTATTGCTTTAGAGTTCAGCTACTTCTAGTTGCACATTTCCAGTTGTCTAGGCAGTTAATGAGGGGTCACCCTTACCAAAGGCCATTCCATTATGGACAGAGGTTAATTTCACCTCTACAGCCTAGCGCCCTAGCAGCTGATTATGATTTATACGTGACAGTCTCTGCTTTTCTGTCTTTCTCTTAAGTGCAAGCATCTGTATGTGCACGTTTTCCACGAATCTCAAGCTGTTTTGGTCCATTTTTAGTAAACCTTTAGTAACTTTACGGTGCATGACTCATTTCTAATGCCATGCATCAAGCCTTCTCAACCTCAGTAATTGTTTGTGTGTGCCTGATTGCTTAACATAGCCTATCATTACAAATATTAGGGCTCTGAATCAACCAGTCTCACTGCAATCTATATGGAAATACAGACGCATGGTTGTAGGCTACAAACTCCAATCAGGGTTGGAGTTTTCTACTTTTTCCCTGTTTGTTTTCTGGATCTCCAACTTTAATGTGTTTAATCTGTTTAACCCATGAGGATCCAGTGTGACATATGTGGCACTTCCCAAATACATTTTTCCTCTATATGTAACCACTTTTTGTTTTTTTCAGTGAAAATCAGGTATTTTACAACATCTAATTTAATACTCATGTAGATGTTCATTAAAGTTTAGATTCAAATTGAAGGTTATTATATCAAAAACATAGAAAACTGAAGAAAGAGTGACTTTTTCAGCAAATCTATAATTAACTGAACATAAACTGAGTGTGTCCATCCACTGTCATTGATCCAACTCTCAATATTGTTGAACATGATGGTATTTCCATGGTAACTATGGAGCCTCTGAACGTCCAAATGGGTCATATCTGATGACCTTGAAAAGATGAATAGCTGCATTTTACAGCAATTATTTACATGTATTAGTGGATAAACAGGGATTAAACAGTTTATATCGGTACATGATTTTGGTAGATGGTTGATATTTGGGTTAGAAAAGATTAAATATAGCAAAAAATTTAATTTAGGAACTTACACAAAAGTAGTTCTGGGTCTTTATGGGTGAATTTTTTTGTTCAGCTCAGATAAATCCACATGGACAGCCTTTAGTTTCCATACATCCAGAAAAAGGAGGGAGAAACTGGTACAGACAGCAGTGACTTAGTGAGAGGATGTTGTGTCTGTTTTAACATTGGATTTTACATTTAGCCCTTCCATTTAAAATCCACCTTATCGCTGTATCACACGTTCACAGTCACACACACTTTGTTAAGATAGAAGACTAACTCGGCCAATCTATGTAAGATTAATTCACTTTGCCTTGATTGATACAGACAGCACCAGCTCCTTTGTAAGCTACTTTAGTTTCTAATTTAACAAGGTGTGAGCTTATCTATTATAGTAAATTACATGTTAACACTGTTTTAAATCTTGCTTTTAATTATTTGTAGTTGCACCACTTTTATCTAGAGCCGTGTGTGTTGGTGTTTTCTGGTCATGTACTATCTGAACAAACCTTAAAAAAAAGCCACCTTTATTTCCTTAGTTATTGTAGCTCCACTGATTAAACTACTGAAAATGCACAACACGCTATTGTTATTGGTGTTAATTGCCAATAATTAAAAGCAAGCTTTAGTGAGACTTGGATTAGATAAAAGTTTTATTGTGTTTAATGAAATATTAATAAGTTGCTTCCTGTTTTTAAACCTCCAAGTATTGATAACAGTATGATACCTTTAGCCTGTTGGTGGTTTTTGTATTATAATAACAGTGCAAATGATTAGACCAAAAAAAAAAAAACCCCAAACAAATATCCACGGGAGCATCCCAAGATGTGAACATGTTAACTGATTACCTGCCATAGTCGTCTGTCCTTGTAAGTGCAGAGACAAGGCGACAAGTCAGCTTGTATTCGGGATGTTTTAGAAAAGACAAACGCACACAGACTGCACACATGGCCCTGTAAATGAGCTACGTGTATAGGTCCAAATGTAGGATCACAGGCTTTATTCTCATTATAACTGACTTCTGAAAAACTGGGGCACAGCAGGGGGGAAAAGTGATACATTTACTGTGACTGCAGGCGCTGTGTCTGTTTGTGTCTTTGTGTATGGAAGAAAGAATTTAAAGTTAAAATGAAAGGAGTAAAAATAGTGACATCAGTGTTGTGCTTTATGTCCTTGTCATGTTCTTTGTTTGAGTTAATGTGACAAGGCTTATCCCCAAGCTGTCATATCCTGACATCTCTGAGAAAATTAAAGTATTAGAGCGAGTCGAGTCGTAGTTCAGTACAATGCGGTATTTATTTTTGTTCCTCTAGATTCGCGTCGCACTCAGCTTGGGATTGATTTATGCTTTAATTTCAACAGTGTATTGTAGCTGTCTGCACGGTGAGGGATAACCCTAAGTGGACATCATTGCCATAACCAGCTCATTCTAACATTATTCTAACAGATAATGCAACTCAACCATTTTTATTCTAGTTATTGACAAAGGCATCAATGCAAAAAGAGGCTTCAACTGTAACGACAACAGCCACAATCAATGTCATTGCTGCAGAACTATAAACCTGCCCAGGATTTAGACCTAATCAATACCCAACTTAATGAATGTGTAACTTTTCGATGCAAACAGAAAACTGGAGGAAGACTAAAACTATAGCAAGACTGAATATGTTTCCTGAAAAGGAGTTAGGCGCTGTATAAATTGGCAAAAATATGTAGCAATTATTGCTTGTGTAACCCTTTTAAGACTGCCATTATAACAGGCCGCCGAGGCGTCTTCATGTTTTCTTTTCAATAAACTCGTCAGGAAATGTTTGGGTTTTTTTTTTGCAAATTCTTTTGCACCTTTGTTTTCAGAAAGAACTTAACTTTCAATATCTGGCCATTAATTATTATTATTATAAATAATAAATGCTTAAAACAATATGTTGTAATAAAAAATAAAAACCTACTGAAGTTTTTAGCATATTTATTATCAGAACCAACTGTAAATATCTATGATGGAACTTTCTGAGATTGCAGAAATAAACTTAAACATGTTTTTTTTTATCTTGAATATTCAGTATCCATATTATAGCTTCATAGTTTTTTATCCTTGGCCACACAGGCTGCAGAGTATTGTCATCAGTTGGTCATCCATCCATCTAAAAACTTTGGTATGCAGTAGGGATGCAACGATTACAATATAACAGTAAACTGCAATAAAATTCCCAATGATTAGTATTACCATTTCAATTCTAACTATCATGAAAACCGTGATTGATTACTGCACTTTCAAAACTCACGGTAATACTTAAATACTTGTACTATGGATTTGTCTCCATGTGGTTGCATTGTTCTTACATCCACATTACTTTGTTTAATGTTGCTGTATACACATTTAATTTACACCAAAGTAAATATGCTGATATTTTTACATTTTGATCTCTGATGAACAATGTTTTACCCAACAAAGCATATTATGCTTGTTATTTTATTTAATTTTTTTTTTTTCTAAATAAAACTTGGTTAATTTATTTCAGTGTGTATAAATACTTTTTGGACATTTTGAGCACATTTCAACAATCCTGTGATTATAATGAAAACTGATAATTTTGGTCACAATAACTCCAATATAAAATTTCCATATCATTACATCCCTAGTAAGCAGTGATAAGTCAGGCCACTGTGGACAGGTTCCCACAGAATTGGCTGGAGTCAGGCTTATACACTCTGTGGATATCTGCGTGTACTCCGGCCACACTTATGGCCAAAGGTTTTCAAGCGCATGATGTTGTTTTTTCCAAAGGTTTTTTTAGCCTGTGTGGAAATCTCTGAAATGGTTCCTTTTGACTTGTAATACAGTTACACATTGCTGCCGTAAAGTGTTATAGATTGTCAGAAAGCTCAGGATCTCAGCTTTCCAATGTCATTTGAATTTTGTGGATAGCACAAATGGTAAGATTGTAAAGTGCAAAATGTAACACTGGAGAGATTGCCATTGTGCAATACACACAATTAAATATTCTACCTTTAGTATTTCATTCTTTGCTTTGACTAGATTTAATATTTTTCAGTAAAGATAAAACAGCGGTGGATTGGTGATATCAAACATTATTTCTGAAGTTTCACAAAACAAAAAGACTTGTACTGTGTGTCTGTTTGAGAAGTCACGGACATCTCAAAACTTCTTCCAAAATCAGCCCTAATTTTAACCTCTGGAAAAATTTCTTTTTAGGTACACTCTTTTGATAGTCACATCTTGTTTTCCCTCACAAGGATGTTTTGTCAGTTTTGTTTTGTTATTTATGTGTTGCTCTTAGAGTGATACGAACAGCTCCACATCATTACTCATTGGTCTCTCCAAAAGCCCCGGACAGATTTGAAGAATAACTGAGAGAATTGCTAAAAGATAAAAGAAAAACAAGTAAAGCTTTCACATAGTGAAGGGAGGATAATGAGACAAAAGAAAACAAAGAAACACCTCAGGAAAAAAAAAAAAAGAACTGAATATTTATGGAATCGAATGGAAACAAAACAAAGACCCTTTTCAACAGCTTTGACACCTATTCACATCTCGGGCCCTCCTTCAATTTTTCTTCATAATCTCTGGTCGAGTCGTCCCTCAATGTGTTGTGTATAGATTAGTGTGTTTGCTTGTTGTGCTGAAGGTCTGTTAATTGGGTGTTTGGGGCTAATAAATAGCTGTAATTAACAGGCATCGTTAGGTGAGGCGGAGATGAAAAAACTGCACTCAACCAGCTACAGCTAGAAAACAATGCACTATGATGTGTTCACCTGCAACTTGTGTTCACTGTTGTATAAAGATGCATGAGGATGCATTTAAAGGTCAGTCTAGTTATGGATCCATAAAGGACACAGACAGAATTGTGGCTGTTGTGTCATAAAGGGGTAATTCTCTTTTTGCAGCATTGATTTTTTTCTAAAAAGTGCCAAATATTTACAACAAAGTAATATAATTATGTGTTTACCGGGTAAGGGTTTGTCATCATTTAAACATAAATTAAATGTATTTCAAATATTATTTTGTATTTTACACACCTTTTTGGTGTCCCACAGTGTCATGTTATCAACTTCCTCCAGAAATATGTCATAAAATTATAAAACTTATGTTCTTAAATAATTTGATAGAATAGACTAAACTTTATTTTATGATTTAATTGAATCCGGTGAAAATGTATTTCTTATTTACAATTTTCTTCATATTGTACATGTCCCAGTAGTAATTTTCCACCCTGTTAGAATGTGCTTAATTGCCTTAAAAAAGAACTAAAATTCCATAAAAGCCAATTACAGGAAGTGACATTATTTGTTTTTGGTAGGAATTCAACTGTGGAAAAAGATAAGCTTCAACTGTCACTCTCACCTTACTTTTTTTTTTAACTTCAACATGTTACACCTGTATGAGTAACTCTTAAAGTTCCACCCTGTTATGATAAATTATGGAAAATTTAATTCAGTAACATTAAAAAAACAACAACTACATATATATATATATAAGTATTAAAGGTATGTTAATCTATTGAAGGTTAAGGTCAGTTAAAGAGCTACAGCTAGATTAGCTGAAAAATTCCACCCAGTTAGGTTTATAGACCTAATAGGATGGAAATGCTAACGAGAGAAAAATAATTATCATTGTTACAATTAATTAATACTATAATTAACTTTATATATATATATACTTACACATATGTGTGTGTGTGTGTGTATGTATTCTAACATTAGGCTAAAAAATCAGGTTAAGTGAAACATGGGAACATGAAATGTTAGCGCAGACAGAGAATCACCCATAGAACAGTTGAGTAACTCTGTAGCATAGCCAGAAGTCATTTATCGTACCGCTTCTTGGATCATTTTCAAGACCAAACTATCAACCACACCGACTGAGAACTCACCTTATGATCTCCAAAGAGCGTCTCCCCCTTTGCTGTCTTTTGTTTTCATCACTTTCCTCCGATTCATTCTCCTTTATTGCCCTTTGCTTACTCGCCTCTCTTTGATTGTCGGCGTAGGAGAGTCCAGACTTGTTAAAGCGAGTCATCAATGTTTGAAGTCCTGCCAGAGAAATACATTTTAAGCCCATTAAACAGCAGAAAAAAGCACAAGGGATTTCCTCCGTCATTTGACTTTCATCTGTGGGTGTACGCCTGAAGAGGCAAATAAAAAGGTGAATGGAAGCAGGTGAGGCTCAAAAGTTTGTATCATTCCCTTTTGTGCCACATCCACTTGTTTGAAGGGTTTTCAATGCACACCAGCAACGCCTCTAGAACCATATTCAGAACGTTACAGTTTTATTGCAACAAATTGCATTGTGTTGCATTTTTCTTTATACACATCCATTAGAGCAGTGGTTCTCAAACTTTTTACAGTACCCCTGAAATATGTTTTTTTTTATCCAAGTATCCCAAACTCTCACCAGGATTTTTGATTAAAAAAAAAAAAAAAAAAAACATTGGCAAAAGTTGTTTCTAAGCCAAAGGTGTGTGTTGATATTTTCAAAACTCATATTTAACCTCTTAAGTCCCAGCTATGGGTTTTCGTTCCAGTCATGGGCAGAGTAAAAAGAACAAAAAAAACAAAAAAAAAAACCCTGTCCAACGCAAAGGACATTCCATAAAATTGTTTTAAATGCATCTGGAAAACTGTCGCATCATGATGTTTCCAATATGATAATAATAATGAATTAGATTTATGTAGCGCTTTTTAAAGGCATTTTAAGGCATACTCAAAGCACATACAATTGATCCATTATTCATTTGCTCTCACATTCTCACTCTGGTGGTGTTAAACTACAGTTGGAGCCACAGCAGACTGACGGAAACCTGGCTGTCAATCTGCACCCACGGCCCCTCCGACCACCACCGAACATTCACACACATTCATACACCAGTGTAGGTAGCAGCACTGGAGGCAAAGTGGGTGAAGTGTCTTGCCCAAGACACAATAGCACATAACTACGACAGAGCGGGAACTGAACCATCAACCCTTCAGTTATTGGATGACCTGCTCTAAATCCTGAGCCACGGCTGCTCACACGACCCATATAGGCAATTATTTATTTAAAAAAAGCCAAAACTTGTAATTTCCTGGGTCTCAGGAGGTTAACTTTAATATATTAAAAATAACAAACCTTTATAAGTAAATTTCGTGTGCAAAATATAAACTGAAACGTGCTCTCATTCAGTTAGTAAAATAAATAAATGAATAAATAAATAAACCTTTCATCAACAAAAAATAATTACTTACTCAAATAATATCATCCTGAATAATTTAAAATAAAAAAGTTCTTAAAGTGTTATCAAAGTTTAAAAAAGAACAGAAAAAAATCTGAAAAAAAATTAATAAAATAAGATCAGTGTCAAATTTCTTATATGAATGTGTTTATTGTGTTTTATATGTCAGCATTAATTCTCATTATTTATTTAGTATTTAGTACATAATGACTTATTTAATGTATTTTTTTTTTCCCCAAAAAAAATTCAAGTACCCCATGGGCTTCTTCCAAGTACCCCTGGAGGTACGTGTACCCCACTCTAAGAACCCCAGTGTTAGAGGACCAGGGTCTGGAGCAGCCACCTCGGTCCACATTATATCCATTTCATAAATGATGTGATTAGATACATATATGCACTTTCCCCATAGGCTAAACCCTGTCTTCTGGAATCCTCCGTACCTCCACTGCTCTATGACACTTAATCAACATAGTGCCACACTTCATGAAAATTTAATTATTTCTTGTTATGTTATGCAAGGTCCTCTTTATTTCATGTGAGTCAGGATGCTTCCACTCAACAACTCCGTGGCACAGCACCGCTTTATTCTGAATAAGTAATGAAATCTGTGCTGTAATTTGTAGCACAAAGAAATCAGCCATTCATACTGTAAAAGAGCATCATTACCGGGCTGAAAATATCCGCCGTGAACTCTCCAGTTTGACCGTAGTGAATTGATTAATAATTTTTTTGTGGCTGAATTATTCGTAAAAGACAAGAGGATCTGCGTTTAATCTTTGGCTACAGCTTTTGAAAACTGCAGTGGTCACTTCATGAAGAGAAAAAGTGACAGCATTAGAGGTTTTTTTCACCCAGAGTTTGGTGCCTCAGGATACTGTCCTTACCTAATCAGCATACTCATTTAACATACATTTACATAATTTGCATAAATCAGCTAATGCGAGTGTAGCAGACCCACGCACCCATTTTAAATTGAAATGACCTGGACTTCTGCGTCTTTTGTCTTCGTTTCTGTCTTTTTTGCCCATTATCTGTGTGTCTCTTATCAGTCACACGTCTTTCTATCACATAGTTCATATCACACTCAGAAAAGAAGGAGCAGTGCCCCGAAGGCTTGTCAGGAAACTTGATGAAATGATACCTCTGTTGAAAGAAAGCGGGAGGATCAAATGCTTAATGGACACCTGTGTGTGTGTGTGTGTGTGTGTGTGTGTGTGTGTGTGTGTGTGTGTGTGTGTGTGTGTGTGTGTGTGTGTATATGTGTGTCTGTCTAGAGTTCCTTCTTAGAAGTACTTACCGTCTGATTGTATGGAGTAGTCTTTACAAGTGACTGACTGTTAAGATATTTCTTTATACATTTTCTCTGGCTCCAGATGAGGAGGAGGCAGTACCGTCCTGATCAAGTGCACTACACCTTCAACTGTCTCCAAGTTTAAGTCACGGAGTCAAACTTCTTGTAGTTCAGGGGGGCTACATAAAGCCCAATTTGACCTCAAACGGCCCAGATAAATACAATTAAAGCATGATAACTTGTAAATAATGACAACTTCAATTGTTGCCTTTCTGTTTTAGTGTAAAAAAGTTAAATTACTGAATGAAAATGTTTATATTTGCAAACTATCTTTTCACTAAAAATGTGTAACCTGAACATCCGTGAACAACCTGAAATTTCTTAAGAAAAATAAGTGTCTTTTCGAACAGCATTATGCCTCAGTTTATCATTTACATACGCACATTGCAATTCACAGATGGCAGTGGATTTACAAAGGCACAAAACATTTAGCAACAAACATCTGGAACTGAAAAATATAGTATTTAACTTTATAATCAAAACAACTTCTCAATACTGTGTCGCTCTTGTCTGTCAATGCACTTGATTTACACTGGATTGAACCCTTTGCAAGGACAATTTTAGCCCACGTGCTGTACATTTGACACCCCGGTATGAATTATATATTATTCACCCTTTATGGGGCAAGTGACTATTTTCGGTGACACACACATTAGAAGACAGTGACAGCAACAGTTCCAGTGAGGACAGTGAGGCATCAATCTCAGGTCCACTGTAGTCTTCAGGCTCTGTAAGGTCCACCTCTGCATGGACAGTGAGTGGACAGTTGTGCTCATAAGTTTACATACTTCTGTAGAATTAGTGATTCTTTGTGTGTTTTCTCTTTTTAAATCATACCGACAACAGAAACTATCCAAATGACCCTGATCCAAAGTTTACATACCCTAGTTCTTAATGCTCTCTATTGGCCCCGCCCCTCTAACATCAATGACAGCTTCAAGTCTTTTGTGGTTGTTGTGAATGAGGCACTTTATTTTCTCAAATGGTAAAGCTGTCCATTGTTCTTGGTAAAACACCTTCAGTTTGGATGAACATCCGTGTTTGAGTCCTCCCCAAAGTGGATTGATGATACTGAGGTCAGGAGACTGAGATGGACACTCCAGAACCTTCACTTTTTTCTGCTGTAGTTAATGACAGGTTGACTTGGCCTTGTGTTTTAGGCCGTTGTCATATTGGAACATCCAAGACCATCCCATGTACATTCTGTCAGGGTATGTAAACTTATGAAGGCAACTGTACCTGCTTCATTAGGTACCATAAAGTCAAGGTACTCATATAAGTAATGATGTTCAGAGTGATAATATGTATTTGACAAGTGTCTGGATCAGCACTTATGTTGGTCTAATGTTCGAAAATACATGTTCTTTTCACCTTACATGTATTTTTCTTGTATTTTTTATATATATACATTTTTGATTTTTTATTTATTTATTTTTGCCATTTACAGGCAAGGAACCAAATATGGTAACTACATTAGCCTTGATTTTCTACATGGCAATAAAATTTTGGGAAAATTTTTACAAAAGTAAGTCACGTCATGCCCTCCAATAACCGTGACCGCAGTAACCTCCACGAAACAGACCAAACTCAGCATGTCGCATTAGAATGCTAACTTTATTGTAAATTCAAGAGAAACTTACTGCGGCAAGTGAACAAACTGTAATGAAATAAACATCTTAGTGTATATTTTCAACATCTTCTTTATAGCAGCTTGAATGAACACGCATTGAAGGAGAGAACCCAAAATCTCAAAATTGACCCCTGCATGAAAAATCAATGTGTTTGCCTCAATCAAATGAAAACAGTGAATATATGTGAGGGTTACTATATTTCTCTTTTGCCATGAGGACAGACTGATCTGAAACATCCATCCCATTTTCTGAAACACTCAGTCCTCTTGACGGCTGCTGGGACGCTGGAGCCTATTCCAGCTACCTGTGGGCGAAGGCGGGGTACACCCTGGACGTGTCACCAGTTCATCACAGGGTTGACATATTCAGACGAACAACCATCCGCTCTCACATCCTCTCCTATAGGCGATGTAGACTGAACAGTTAACCCACTAATGCATGTCTTTGTACCTGAGAGAGCCCACGCAGACACTGGGGAGGACATGCAAACTCCATACAGAAAGGCCCACGCTGGTTGGCACTAGAATCAAACCCACCCTTGCTGTGAGGCGATAGTGCTAACCACTTCACTACCGTGCCGCCCTGGTTTTAAACATGAAAAGGATCAGCGCTGCGAACCCCTTTGGCAACCAGCAAGACAGTGTGTAAAAGCCTCCTTTCTATGCCTGTAAAGTAATAACTCTATTACAGTGGCACCACATCAGTGTGACGCTTCTACTGCAGTTACAAAAATTGAGTGGAGTGCTTTTTAGAAAGTAGTGTTTTCCATGAAGATCCCTATTGGAGTTTTGTCAAGAGCTGGAGGGAGCACAGTTTAATTTTATATCTATCTGTGCTGTCTTATTTTCATCCATTTTCGAAGGTATTTCACCATTTCATAAGTGGAATTTCCTGATTTTTCAATCTAGAAATACACTCAGGGAAAAAAGTTATTTGACCACCCTGTTTTTGAAGGTTCATGGTTACTTTATTTATACCCATGGGCAGATTTTGTTTTGCAGAACGAGTGATTGCATTTGGCATTACATTACAAAACAGACATTGAAACTGTTAAGCAGGTACATGATTGAGTGTCAAGACAAAAGACAAAAAAGTGCTCAGTGTTCCATAATTCATCAATTGAGCAGCATGGATAAGTAAAAAGATAAAATAGATAAGATCAAGATAAATAAGATGTAATAAGACACAATAAAAACCTTAAGAAAATAAAAACAGTCTGGGAGATAAAAACCAGGATAAGAACATAAAATTACAAAAAAAATGAAACGTCACAATAATAAATAGAGCAAATAGGATGAATAAATAAATAAGGTAAAATGCAGTGTCATTACTTCTTACTGAGCTCAGTGACAGCGACAGGAACAAAGCTTCAATTTCTTGTTCATTTTATTCCCTGGTACAACTAAAGGTACATTTGTTTGGACAAATATAAAGATAATAACAAAAATAGCTCATAAAAGTTTAATTTAAGAGCTGATATCTATCCATTTTCCATGGTTTTCTTGATAATAACCAGAAAAACAAAAGCAAAAAAGTTCTTTCATCAATATCTGTGGCATTGTACTGACAAAAAAAGTGCTTTTAAACATTCCGTGTTTTCTTTTCTGTCTGTTTTACTCACATGATACACACAGGAGTTAGTACTTGATTGCATAACCATTGTTTTTGATAATTCTTGAATTTTATATGTGTGAATTTTAGTTTAACCTGCAAATATATTGCATGCTAGGGCATCATGTATGTAGAAGCAGAGAAAGACTAGAGCAAGAAATTACCATACTGACCTTTTGAAGCTTTTGTCTATAAATAATTATAATTATAAAAATGAAGAGAATTGTGAATTAAATGAACACATTCCCTTTGAAAGTAAGCAGGGTAATGAAGTGCAATGTTTATTGGAACACGCATAATGAATCCTGTTTTTTTTTTTTTTTTTTCTCATTTTCTAGAACATTAGACGTCTTGCTTTAATAGGTTTACTTAAATTCGTTGTTTACGCAGGTCACGTTGACTTCCTCTCATGTTCTAGTGAACTTTTCTTGACCCAGCCGGTCAGGGTTACATTTATCTGTACACTGGTGAATCCCCTGACATTTAACCTCAATTCCTACGTAGCATATTGTTTGCCGTTATTTATACATACGGCGTGTTTATACCTCAAGACAGCTCAGTGTTGTGCTATATTTATCCGCCTTAAAGGTTTTAATGAATGATACATCAAGAGAAGAGAAAGAGGTGAAATTAAGGGCTGAAAGGCTGCACTTGCGTTCCGTCTACACACCAATAAGGAAGCGGTGGAGAGTGATAAATCAAAAAGAGAGAGGACAGAAGTAAAGACAGAGGCAGACCAGTTCCAGTTATCTCATGTAGAACTGATGTTCTGCCTTAAGCAAACTCTTTTCTAGGAACTCCAGCATAAACAAATTAAGTCTAAGTATCCCTTAAGCTGTTTGTTCATGCCTATCTGGAGATATATGTACTTGGCTTTTAGGGTGTTTGTGCATCTATGTGATTATAACTTCTCTGTGTTTTGGTTGTCGGGGTCTCGCTGCATATGAGCCGTCTTTTCCACCGTCTCCGCGGCTGATATTCCTCTGACACAAAGCTGTGCTCTTTCATAAGCGTGTGTAGAAGTATTTACTGTAGTTTGATGGCTGTGCTCTGAGCCACTGTGTTTCCAAGTCACTGCAGGGCCACAGCGTAATCACATTGCAGTGTTGTTGATTTTTTTTTCCATCACAACACATGTAGTGACAACAAGTCCTCAAGCTAAAACGGAGCTAAGACAGTGGATTTAATTCTTGTTTTCCCAAGGGCAGTACACACTATACGAAATTCCGTGTCCTGTCTTAAGCATATACCCGCTATTCGTTTGGCCAAATCTGTCTTAAAGAAGATATCCATCCACTCTGATATATGTTATGGTGATTGTATCTTATGTATATTTAGTGGACTGTATAAATGTGAGTAGCTGTAGTGTTCAAGTGTCTACTCATGCCTAAAATTGCTCTTTGGTTTGGTCCTGAACTACACTTAATCTTCTGTCCAATTTATTTAATTTTTTTGCATTGATCACCCACTGTTTCACTATTTATTTAATTTGCAAACTTATATTGAAATATTTCAAATTTATAGTAGTGTATTCCTATAATGAACTCTTTATTGTCAATTTCTTTTATGACTTGCATTTTTTTTACTTTATTCTTCCGAGCATAACATATGATCACACATCAAATATTAACATTAAAGCATTGGTTAAGTACCCACCCACCCATAACAAGAAGGGGTC